>MU151275.1:0-48754 GCA_015584085.1 Macrolepiota fuliginosa MF-IS2
ACCTTCGTGTTGTTGAACTCAGACTCATCAGGGAGTCTTCGCCACACTCGCTATAAATAACAATCGTTATATCTACACATAATCTATTCTCGTTACCTCTCCCTCCTCTTTCCCTCCTCCTACCTCTCTTTCTCCGCCATGTGCTTCATTATCTCCTAGTCGTTTTGACATCTCTTCTCCAGCTTCCCCTTTGTACCTTCTCCGATCTCTTGAATCACCTTATACTCACGTACGCCAACAACATATCAAAGCTCCACCGCACGACGCTGAGTCCTGCACCAAGTATCAACTTGTTGATCGTCCTCTAAAATTCTGCTGGCTGCTGGAGCTTTACCTTGTTGAACACCATTCAGTTATTGCATATCCAGAGAACCCTGAGTTCCTCCGTTATCGCCAAGATAGGTGAACGTTCTTGACGAAGCTTTCGCCGTGTATATTCTCAAGCTCGACAAACGATGTGTGACGTCACAGGTGCCCCCTCCAATAAAAGTGTCATGCAGTGTCAACATGTATACAGCCGCCTTTCTCTTGACTGATAGTCCCCTGAGCTATTGATACTTCCTTTATAATAGCCTCATATTGGTCCAAAATAATTTATCCTATCACTAGTGGCAGTCTAACATGAACGTTAGGAGTGATATAAAAATGACGTTAAAAGCAGCCGACAGCGCTTGCACTCTACTCTTTATTCGGATTTCCTTCGACGTTGAAATCTGTTCAAGGCCAGGTCCGAGTTCCGGGGAGCGGTGTGGCTCGGCACCGACGGACCGGGTCCCTTCCGTTCCGGTCAAAAATTCAGGCTTCATTAGGCTTTTTTTATATTCTTATTTCGCTCGGGCTCGGTTTCGACGTCTCTCTCACCCCTTTCCTTCAAACGTTCAGACTTTGGCACGTAGCAGAATCTTCAATACCTTGTGTGAGCTTCTAATATTCTTCTGTCATCAGAGTGCAGCTCAAAACTCATGAACAGATCCATTGTCTTTTTTTATCATGGTAGTGACAATTTTACGACATCTCGAGTTTCATGGTTGGAACTTTACCCCCAACATCATACCTTCGACCCATCAAACAAATATCGGCTGAGAGCATCGACTCATTGAATGATTCCATACAATACCTTCGGTCCATTTACAATCCTGAAGTTCGAGGCTCTCGACGACGAAAATATGCTCCAGCGTCCCCAAACTGCATTTCCACCGTTCAGGCAATGGAGCTCCAGCTTCCGGATGCATCTAACGCCCTCCGGATAAATTCTTTCGAACGCGCCTACGCAATAAAATGGCTAACAGCCCTCATATCTACACTCGGTTCTGACGATGAAATCTCCCCCAACCTCCAGGAGAGGGAAAACACTATGCATAATGCTGCATCCCTTCTTGCAGTATGCTCAGGCACATCGGGCGCTGGGACAATCGTTCGCGATTTCAAATTTTCTTATCACCCAATGCCAAACGACAACTCAGAGCCATTAATCCCAATCACGGTTAGACTTACAGATATCTCGTTGGACAACGACGATTATGGAAGTGTGGGGGCGCAAACATGGGGAGGTGCATGTGTTCTTTCCGGGATGGTTATTGAAGATCCAGGGTCGTTCGGACTCAACACCGATCAGCTGGCTGCCCGTGAACATGGTGTCTTCCGGATCCTCGAGCTCGGGGCTGGGACTGGCCTCGTCAGTATTTCGGTCTGGAAGATGTTGCAGAATGTCGCCCTCCATGGGTCGCATCGCGTTGAAATCATTGCGACGGATTATTATCCATCTGTCTTGAAGAATCTCTGCTGCAATACGGAATCCAACGTGCCGTTAAATATGGACTCGCCAGCGACGTTGCAGGTATACCCACTCGACTGGTCTCGTTTTGGCTCGAATGGTACCCGTAGTCAGCCTTTCGATCAACCGTTCGATCTCGTCTTGGGTGCCGACATAGTCTACGAACCCGACCACGCGGAATGGATTCGCTCTTGCCTTATCCATCTCTTGCGCAAGCCATCTGTGTCCCCAATAAACGACACCCTGGAAGCCCTCTTCCATCTCGTCATCCCACTACGATCGACCCACGCGCTCGAATCAAGCTCTATAGAGACCGTATTTGCCAAAAATACGGATTCGAGCTCACCATCACTCTGCGTTATATCAAAGGATACCCTCACTTACGAGACGGAATCAGGAGAGGAAGTCGAATATGCTTATTATAAAATCGGATGGATTTAGACATAGATTAAATATATCGGGACAAGAGGGGGGATAAAAGTCATGACAAGTCGTAAATTTAATGCTACATTATTAACCGTTCCAAATCATAACAGTGACGGTGATCCCAACATCAGAATATCACAGATAAAACAGAGGGGAATGAAAGCATAGATACATATCATTTCGATTAAGACAGACTGAGAAGCTGCACACGTTCTTCACGAACAGCAAATAAGAGCACATATCGGTGACCCTCGGCTTTCCGTTTGGCAACAGCTTCGCGAACCTGGTGCGCATAAGCAGCTGTTTGAGGAGAGAAGGCGGCCGCTAGCGGTTTCCATGCCTCTTCGTCTGTGACCCAATTTGAGTTTCTAACCATGGTATCGAAGACATCAGGAAGAACGTCTACGGCGACCGTTGGCATGCCGTTCTGGATGGAGGATCGAACACCCATCGTGGTGTCGAAGGCTACACGTGAGGTTGGTGAGTACAGGTACGCGGAGCGTTAAGAGCAGACATACCTCTATCAAGGAATAGTTGTTTGACCTGCTTGCGTTGTTTCTTGGCATCAATAGGGAGAATGAGTTGGACATCGGACGATGCGGGTGCATCCTTCGAGGGTAGAGTACCACCAGAGTGTGTCTCGGACAGCACAGGCGCTGCGGAGGTTGCAAGATCTGCACGCTTCTGCTCGGCGATCTGCTGCTGAAGCCACCCAACCAACTCTTGGCGCGACACTGGGGGGTTGACGTAAGCTATTTCGGTTATTATACAGTGAAGAGGTAGCACGCACGTTCATACTCTGCCCCTTTGAGAATGCTCTTCACCTTGAATGCAGCCTGGTCTCGACGAGCAGTCCTCGGTCGGGGGTACACGGCAAACCTATACAATATTAGTAGCCATCTACATTGAATACACGATTCAACACTCACAAAATACCCTCCCGCGCACATAAATCGATGTGGCTCTCCTGATCCGCGTTCGGCAAGCCGGATTCATACATAATATCGGCACTGATGTTATGCTGCCACAGGTACGCCACAACCTCGAGGCGATCTTGCAAGTGCCCAGGATGATATGAAACAACGTAAACGTCGCAACGCCGGGGACTCCAGAACCCGAACGAACGTTCTTCCTTGACGAGAGTCTTAACGGACGTGCTCTGGAACGCAGCAAGCGTAGCAGTAATTTTCTCCACTGCAATCTGGAGGCCGGTGGCACAGACAGCATCGGCTTTCTGCTTAGAGGGGGAAAAACGTCCAATGACGTTATCGTACCTTCATTCATACAACCAGTCAGTTCAAAGCGTTTGCAGACAGATACCACAACATACCGTCCACCAGCGGCGAGCACGTCCATCCGTTTGTTCTTCCTGACAACCTCAAAGACCACGCCATCCTTGAACAAGGTTTGATGACTTCCGAGCATGAGCGGGTGGAAGAAAATAGGCCTCGAGACGCCAGCAGATGCTGCGAATTGGAGAGCGCTCTGGATCTCGTTGATCGCGGGTCGTAGCAAGGTCGCGAGGGATGAAGGGATCCTTTCTAGCCGTGAAAGAACGTTGTCGATATCCTCATCTTCATAGCCCATCAGAATTACACAAAGAGCGTTTGATGATGACGACTATTACTCACCAACTTCAGTCAAGATCTCCAACTCATCTGTCGTGCTCCTCAATAAGCCTTTCCTTAACAACAGTGCCCTCTTCTGCGATGGCGACGACTTGGTCTGGTTGATAATCTCCACCACGGAGCTTCTATGAACATCGGGTATCCTATTCAACGTGAGCTCAATAACTGGCCCAAGTCAGATAACAGCACCCAGAATCTCAAGAGTCACGTACTCTTCGAATGCGACACGTGGATATCATAATTCTGTGACAAATTGGGGAATGAATTCAGGATATCGTTGATCACAGCAATAATCTCCGCGCCAGCTGCAATCGGACCCGATGCAAGGTCCTGGGTAATGATATCAAACACCGCCGCCCTAGTTGTCTTCGGATGACCTGCCACAGGACTACAATAAAACACCACAAATGAAGTCAGTCCCAGTGAAAGTTCATCCGCTCTGTGGTACACGCACCTAGGCTTATAAGCATTCGTGATATGATACCGCTTAATCCTCTTAATACCCGTCCTTGCGGCCATCCTCGCGAAAGGTACCAACAGATTATTGGGCAGATTTACAAGATCGCCATGCCGATCAATAAATGTCGCGTGGTTCCTCTGGTCCTCCTGGTCCATCACTGGCATCAACAAAGGGGGCTCCATATCGACCGCTCCGTGTAACCTGAAGATAGCCGCGAGATGTTCCTGCACCGTCGCGTTCAGCGCAGCATGTTCCGGAGGGTCGGACTGAGAGTCGTAGAGGAACGAGCGGGATGCTTTGGGTGTTTGTGTGAAGAGGGAGGAGATGACGGCTTGGTGATATGGGGAATCTTGTTTCGCTAGGTACATGCATAATTAACTTTCATATATCCACACGAGTAAGAGGAATACATACCCATTAGGTTCAATGCGCCCTTGAAATTCTCATCCTCCAACTTGGGGGGCATTAACGAACTCTCAGAAAGCTCAAGCGCCGTCGGTCGATCATTCGGGTCATGCTGAAGCAACCAATCGATAACTGTACAAGTACTCAGCTTCTACTCGACGCACGATACAAGTAATTTGTACTCACTCTGCCGCTGCCTCGTCCGGTGTAGGTCCCAAGTGGCAGGGAAGAAAATCCCAGGCTTACGCAAATCCTCAATAACGGCTATGCGTTCTGAACCAGTGCGAAACATGTAGTTCATTTCGAAGAACACAATCTATAAACGCCATGTCATTTTCTATTTGCAAGAATTTCAAGAAGGTACGTACGCCAAGAGAGTACATATCAGCTTTACTGTGGTTCCTCGGTCCTTTCTTTCGGGACTGCACTTCCGGTGCGATATACAACCTCGTTCCGACCTCTATGGGCTACCATTAGCCCGGTTCATTAGTAAATGCAACGGGAACCACACACCAAGTGTCATATCGGCCTCAGGGTATATATACTGCCTCGACACATCCGAAGGATCTACAGCCGCTAAACTAGATGTGGCCAGCCCAAAATCACCAACTTTACAATCTCCCTTTGCATCTACGCCCTCAGTGAGACACCCACGTCGTTTGGAAAAAAGAACGAGGGAAGTAACATACCGATGAAGATGTTCGTCAATTTGATATCCCGATGCAGAATCCCCAGCGTCGACATATGCACCAACGCATCCAGGATCTGGCCGAAAAGCCTCCAAGCCTCATCCTCCGTTATCCCCTCATCAATTCTCTACAAGCAGCATCAGTCTTTAAACCAAGAGGCACTGATAAAAGTACGCACCTCGCGCAAAGTCTGCCTCTCAACAAACTCCATCTGGATATACAGTGTCCTCGTCACACTCGGTGCACTAGGCTGCATGCCCATAGCATAAGACCCCAATCCCTGACCCGGCACCTCCGTCCTCCCATTCCCATTCGTCGTAGTCATATTCGTCGGTTGCACCGTACTCGTAGCCGTACTCCTCCCAGCAATCATCGTCCCCGTCCTAGGTCTACCCCTCCTCCCCTCCCTCCCTGCGCCAGCACCAGCATCAGCACCATTCCCAATACCTCCAATGCCAATAGTCAAACCCGTAACAGGATCCCTCTCAAAAAGCCCACTAAACCCAGACGCATTACTCCCCGAACTTCCCGAACTCTCAGTATCCTCATCCTCGTCCTCCGTACTCCCACCTGGCGACGCAGACCTATCAAAATGTATGCTCGGGAACGACCCTCTCGAATCCGATATCGAATCCGCCGTGGTAGTTGTCGTCTCATCAAAATCGGCCATATTAATGCTGAACCGCCCGCCATTTGTCGGCAGGTGTCGTTCAGAGACCGTCGATGCGGAGTTATCTATCCCTCCCGTACTATCGTCATCATCATCTCCGTTCGTCGACCGGGATTGGGAATGTGAGTTTGACCTTGCACCGGCGGAAGTAGGGCCGGACGGAACGGATAGGGTTATGCCCGCACTTTCACTTGATTCGTCACTCGTGAACACATTCACGTTTCCAGCTCCAGCAGCACCAGCATGCGGATGATTCTCGCTCGTCTCGACCCATGTCGTATAATACCGCACGATAAATCTATGCGACAACCTCGACAGTGCATTCACCTCTCTGAAAATCTTTGTATCAGACTGTTGTGTCTTCAACCGAATTTTCTTGACTGCGTAGATCCTGCTGTCGATCTTGTTGCGTGCTTTGACTACCGAGCCGAATGCACCTTTGCCCTACTCCACAGTAAGTAAAGCAAAATAAATAAACGAAATCATAAAAACTCACAAGGAGCTCGAGTTCCTCCCAATCCTCCTTCCACCGACTAGCCTGCCTCGTCCTCGGCGGCATCCTAAAATACTCAATCTCAGGACTCCCAATGAAATGCCCATGCACATGCGGATTAGGGACAGGGGTCTTGGGATCTAAGCACAAAAAAACCCCGCTCGTCACAACCCTACATCACGACACACAACAACGCACCATGAAAATGAAGCGTCGGGCTCCTGGTAACTGCACCAAACCCCGCCCCTCCAACTACCGCAGAGCCAGCTCCCATTCCACCCTTATACACAGGCACAGGCGTCGACATAACCGAGCTCCCATACCCCCCATTCGTATACCCATGCCCGTGTCCATTTGTGTCGGTATGCTGTCCCCTCGACCTCGGCCTCACCTTTGCCGCCGGCCCAATCGCATGAAACGAGTTCTCCGCGAGCTCAGCAAGAAGTGTTATACACGTCACGTGGTTCTTCTTCGCCGGCGAAATCATGTTCAGCGCGATTTGTGCTAGGCCGGGGGATACAGATGCTATATATATGCATACATGTGAGTGGAAGTGGAAGCACGAATGGATGACAAAAAAGGGATTTACAGTTTCGCAAAGCATCGTGTATGTCGTTGTACCGGTGCATTATGTCAAGTCCTAATAACATCTGCAAAAACACGATGCCGACGGAATGGATATCGCGACGGCGGGTGTAAAGGAGCGAAGACTCGTTCTTCGCATCGTTAGACAGCCTACGAGTGTCATCAACAAAATAACCAAAAAAATGAAACTATATGTAACGCACCAAGCATCGGGTACATCTGCGACCTCATCCGCACCCGCACTCCCGGGGGCAATCAACCCAAACGGATTCGATCGATGCAAATCAAGAAGCTGCGTGTAATACCCCACTTTCCCTAACTTGATCACCTTCGACGACGATGAACTCGAGACAGACAGAGAAGCAGCGGAAGGAGCAAGGCCAATACAACGTGCACTAACTCCACGATGCACAAGATCGCGCAGATGTACAGCATTGAGCGCACTCAAGATTTGACTCAAATATCCCTAACAATCGTCGATCATGATCGATGAAGTGAAGTGACATTATTAGATCGAGTCAAGAAAAAATGAACGACGAGAATAGACGTACAGAGGCACGATCCTCTCTTAATGATGCGCAGTCTTCCAATACGTCTTGGAGCGTCAGTCCAGGCATACGTTCGGTCAACACCATCAGTTGCGGCGGAAGTGGGAACATAAATCCGGCGGGTGTAACGGGACTGGACGAAGTACCCGGCGCAGTGGCAGGGCTCGACACGTTGTGGACCAATTTTACTGCGAACACACTGAGGAGGTTTGGGTGTCGTATCAAGGTGAGGCGTTGGATTTCTTCTTGGAGTGTGTTGAGCTTTTTGCGGCCTTGGGTCGTGGTGTAGTAGGGTGAATCGAATGTGACAGTGTACAACTCTAGGGGGAGGGTCGTGTTGACGTCGTCGCAGACTGGGTCAGCCATGTATACTGTCCCAAGGCCCTCTACGGACAATGAAATAAATTTTCATGTTGAAAGAGGGGCGATTGACACCTACCAGGCCTTGCATGGAACAACTTCACAGCTGTGAAAGTGACACCATCTACTATGATTTCCTTCCCGAAGCTCTCCATCGGAGTATCGCCACCCAAAACGGATACAGGTTCCATCGCACTCGTAGTAGCACGATGTTGTAGTTGAAGGAGTTGTTCACGGGCCACCATCTGTCGCATGGCATCTTCCTTGATTTGATTGTTGAGTTCTTCCTCTTCCCTCGCTGCGCGTTCTTGAGCTTTACGTTCTTCCTCTGCCTCACGTTCCCTACGGGCCTGTGAAAAGGGTGACCATTGAGTAATCAACTAAGCGATTGGTAAATTTTAAAAAAGCACCCTTTCTTCGTCCATCGCACGTTGGTTCATCTGTAAGGCTAACGATCCAGTAACCTCGACTGGAGGCGTAACATTACTCCCAATCCACTCCTGCGCAAAAGTAACAATCTACAGAGTGGAGCAGTAGTCAGATATATCCGGAAGCCTCGAGGCTTGGACATACCTGAAACACCATCTCTGATCCCCGGCACTTCTGGGCCTCGCGTGTAATTGCATGTGATAGCCTAGTGACCTGCTCAGTCGTGAGGCCTTTGATGGGCTTCTGGATCGTAAACGTCGGGCACGCAAGTGTAGGATACGTCTTAGGAAATCTATTTTTGCCATACCCATTCGGCAAACGTGCGTTGAGTGAGGAAATGGGACATACCGGACATTCAAATGTAAGTTGATCTTCATCTCATGTGCTGGGTCGGGGTGGTACACCCGTATAATGAACTCTGGTACGCCCGCTGCGCCCTGTCGAATACCATCAGTAGCATACCACATAACCAGGCACAAGGCACACCTTCCAAGCCTTTGGCGGCGGGCACTCAATAAAATCTTCTGCATATATAGACCTGAGGGCGGTG
The DNA here is from genome assembly GCA_015584085.1 of Macrolepiota fuliginosa MF-IS2. NCBI lineage: Eukaryota > Fungi > Basidiomycota > Agaricomycetes > Agaricales > Agaricaceae > Macrolepiota > Macrolepiota fuliginosa. Next base: position 9,018 of record MU151275.1, read on the forward strand.
ATTTCGAGTTGCTGTAGTTCTTCTGTGGAATCCATGGGAGTAATAGTGCACTTGTGCTTGTCGGGTGGTTGTAGTAGCTGGCGGTGGTTGCGACCAAAAGTGCTTGAGCAGGGGAGGCCCAACGGGCTCTCGGCAACTCAAGTCTCCATGACTTATTCTTCAATGCTGTGGAAGGTGAAAGTAGGTCGGCGCCAGGCTCGGGGGTGTAATCACGTCGCGCTACTCTGCTTATATCACGCGACTCCAAACCCTAGTTTGGGGTCCCCCTGAAGGAACACTCTGGAAATCCACGTGTTTTACACGCCCATTGATGTTTTCGTTCCTAGCCGACGCGAATCGACGCTTTACGGATGAAAATATGTTCCAGGCATTTTTGGAGGAAACATCCAACCCTTCCGACTTATTACATAGCCACACATCCCCTGCTCAGATTTTTTCAACAAACGACAGGACGATGCCACCCTGATGAGCCAATAAGATATCTTTTGACACTATCATGACTTTAAAGTTTACGGGATCTGTATTAATACAGATTGTGGTGAAATTTGACATGCCCAGTGTCCACGTTGTGGTTGACAATGAAGCTAATCAACAACCACTAAAATACAAACCAGACACTCAATCCTCAACGTTCAACCCACAGAACCAAAGATATATGCCCAAGGAATTCATCCCGGTGATACCGTCCCTTAGGAAGCTTCCTCAGGAATAATGCTGTGTCACAGCCTCCGCTCTTGATTGAAGTCAAGTAGAGCTTCTCTGTCGAACGTCTTTGATAATCAGAGTACTACAGGAATATAAAGGCGATGGCCCGCGCAACCCTCCATCATGTTCACTGCTACGGTCTTGCTAGCCATCTTTCACTCATGCTCGAGTACACCCATTTCTCCCCTTGTCTCAATCGAATCCACGCATAACCCATGGAAGCGCGAACCTCCAGCGGACTTGTCAGGTGACAATCTCCGAACTACCCAACAGATCGTCTGGAGCTGCATCACAACAATATTCGCTTGTACCTGGATCGCCATACATCCAAATGTGCCAAATCCTCGAGACTCGAAAGCAGTCCAGTTATTGCACCGAATAACAATCATGATCCTGGCACTATTCACACCAGAATTTATCTCTATATGGGCACTGAAGCAGCGGATCGGAGCAGGGATTATCATGAAAGAATATAACCGCACCGCCCTCGCGATGAGTAAGGTCCTTTGCCTATTTCCTTGTCCTGTCACTCATTTCCGCTCAGGAGGGAAACCTAGCAAATCATTATTCGACAATCTCCGCGAATGGTTGCATGGCCCGGCCCCGCAATACGCAGAGCAGTGGACACTTGCACACGCGTTCTACGTCCAGATGGGGGGTCTTGTGCTCTATAACCCAGAAACCAAACAGGAAGTCCGCGTCGTCCACTGCGACGAATTACTGCAGTGGATACAATGCGGCCTGATTGAACCACCGGAGATAACAGAAGAGGAGATCCGCGATAAGAGTAAAGGCGACTTCCTCACAAAACTATTCGTCGTCATCCAAACTACTTGGTTTATCGTCCAATGCATCGCTCGCTGGATCACGCATCTCCCGGTGACGGAACTAGAAATTCTGACCCTATCGTTCGCCGTTCTCAACATCGCGACGTACGTCCTTTGGTGGGAAAAACCTCAGAACATCAGTGTAGGAATGCGCCTTCGATTGAAACCTGGCTTAAAGCACAATGGCACACACGGGGCCACTGATCCCGCTACGGAGGTGGACATCACAGATTCATACCAGTACCAGTTAAGGCAACATGAAAGGCAATATAACCCACATGCGACGTGGAAGGGTCAGGGGGAAGGAGAACCGGAACCGGAAGGCGTAAACGCAAACGCAAACGCAGACGCCAACACACTCCCACCAATGGATAGGACACATTCCGGCACGAGGGCAGTCCTGAACAAAATATCCACCTTCTTCGTAGGTACCCTCCTCCTCATATACAAAGGAACCTTACGGGGAGGACTCGTCCGGTGGATTATGGATCTGGTCGTTGGACCTCTATTTCAAACTCACCCCACAACAATCACAGGCTCCGTAGACTCTCTCGGGCTCTCATCCCGCCCTATCCACCCGTCTCGAACACGAATCGAGGCGCCCGTATTACCATCTTCCGGCCCATTAGCCGTCAAGACATTTTACGCTTATTTCCCCGCAGGAATACGCCAGAAGAAAAAGGCCGCAGCGTTTACAGCTGTGACGGGCATGGTGTTCGGTGGCCTCCACTTGATTCCATGGAAATCCACATTTCCAACTCGTGCCGAATCAATACTTTGGCGCGTTTCAGCTCTCTATATCACACTAAATCCCATCATATTATCTCTAGTATTTGGTATCATTATTTTAGCTGCCACGTACTCCCACGAAGGCAACCACAGAGGAGTCGACAACATATCGGCCTGTTTATATCTGATAATCCCTGTTTTCAAATTGGTTCATCTCGTTACCCCACTTTACATTTTCGCTCGGCTTTTCACACTTGTTATCGCATTTTCAGCCCTTCGGGCACTTCCCCCAGATGCGTATAAGGATATTTCCTGGAACACCTTCATTCCACACATTTGAACATTTGCCGTATATCGCCATGTTCTGTGTAATACAGATGCCTTTCCCCTCATTCATATGTTTGATTATAGTTATGATACCCGTGTCTCTGTCGCATTGGAACATTCGCACAGTGTTCGGGGCGCCGTCAGCGTAAACATCACCTTCACCTCCGCCATGTGGGCCGGGGTGTGAGTCTGTTCCCTGATGCGTAGAGTATGCGTGGACGATGGTTCGGAGCAAGGGGACACATATCAATCATTTCAGTCAACGTAAGAAATGGCTGTTTCGCCATCGCCCGCGGACGACTATGGCAGTCGGAAGGTAGTACTCTTGCAGGTGAAAATTGGCAGGGTCCCGAACATAGGTCATCCTCATGCGATAAAATAATCATAGAAACACAGTGAGAAGTTGAGATACTAACTTAGCATGCTATAATGCCCGCAGGACGGATATAACCCGAAGCAAGATTAAATACTCAACGGCAATCATGTCCGACAGGCTAAAAAGCTTCGAACAAGACGCACCAAATCACACCACACCTGGTAAATACTACGAGTTTCCTGATCATATCCCTGCACAGGCACCCTGAGGCTCTATGGGGACTCGTAAGATGTACACTCACTAGAGACCACCGCCTCGACCGGAATCAAGACGTCGATGAACACAGGCGATATGGAACACCGAAGTTTTGAGGTTTGTCGGGGGTATACGTCCTGCATGTTGTGTCTGGTCGAAAGTCTGATTAGTCCTGAGGCCCAACCTCTTTGTTTGAGTCCTTCCTCCAGTGAGCCTCACTCTATTCCCCCAATATTAACACCCATGCATTACACCGTATGAACTTCATTCTGCATTAGTATGTGTTGTCCTTGGTGTTGAGCGGGGGTCAGCTCTCGGTCGATTCAGCAGATCGAGCCTTGCTCCATCTAGTGGAGAAGGAATGAACGAGAGAACGTACGATTGGACAAGAGGGTCCACACTTTCCTATTTCATATGAAATTTCTCCTGTTACTCCCATTCGCCATCCCGGCCGATTGTTGAATGATCATATACGAAAATTTCCTTTAGAAAACTCCAGCCGTCTGCCACATCGTGGACAACTGAGGTGAGATTTAACCTTTGTTGCACCCTGAACCCCGCTCTCTGTAATCTATCGACACACCGTGCCTCAGGTCTCAGTCCCCTCCCCGGCTCAATCTGCTCCAACGTCAGCCGGCGAAGCTTCGCGAAGGCTCACACGCAGGCCGTACCCTACGTTGACCACTTCCTTCACTTATTTTGTTTTCATGGTTCCTGGAAGCAGCATTGACAACTTGTGATTGGGAAAAAGCCAGGCGGTACACATCCGTGTCAGTAATTCAGCAGGGACATACACGGACAGGTATAGTGGTACTCGACAGCGATTCCGTCAAGAACTCAATCTTCGCCTTTCTATCTAGTCCCATAATTCAAACTGTGAGAGTAGGTCGGGAACAGCTCCTGTGAAGACGCCCTATAAACGTCACCACCCGCATCCTTGGTGTCAGATTCCGTAAACCCACTCGGCGAGTAATGGTAGCTTGCGCTAGTGGGATAGTGCCTGCCATCCCCCCGCTGAGGGTGCACTGGTGCTGCCCACAATGGTGCCTCTACCTGATAAGTGTTTACCGCAGTAATCCCATAATCCGCGACACTCGGCAAACCCGATTCAGCGTCAATGACCAGACCTCCAGGGCTAGGTGTTGGACTTCTAGCGGTTAAATTGAGGCTGTTCGGAGCCGACGATCGACCGAAAGATTGCATGTACCCGATACTCCTCGAATCCACACCAGCCTGCCCCGCCGACGTGACAGATGAAGATGGGATCTGGCAGTTTTGGGGGGTAGTTTGCTCAACTGAGCTCGGCTTGATGCCGGTATTTCCCTGGAGTAGTATGGCCAATTCGTCGTTATCATCTGTTGTGTAAGGGCGAGAGTCTGGTTGACACCCTCGTCCGAACTCTTCCAATCTGTTATGTGCTTTTTGTTGCAACCGGAGCATAGTTCCCTGGAGTAGGGGTGTCATTAATGGCTCTCACTAGGAAGCTGATTTATGATGGCGCACCAAAACCTTGGTGGCTCGGAAGCCAGAGGCGACTTTGGAGAAGAGTTCGCAGGCTATATCCAACTGATCAAGTGCACATGGGGCCAAACTCATAAAAGGGCATCGTATAACGATAGACCCCAGGATGATCTACTCAAATTTTAGCAATAGGCTTCAAACGGAGAAGAGGATCAACTAACGGAACAAGAGAACACATGTGCCCACAAAAACCACATTCTTCTACAGGGAGCTTCTGTCTGCGAGTGAAGATCCCCCATCAAGCCCACAATGGCTTCGGCACTATGATATGCAGCCATGACGGAATCATGATAAGGACTGCGGAGAGGATCGTCAGGGTATTCGCTTAGTGCTTTTGCAAAGAAAACTCTATGAAGATACAGCAGATCTGAACGTCGGTCAGTATAGTTCGGATACTAAAGGAGAGGGAAGTGTACTCACTAGTTTCACGAATGGCGAGTGCGGTATACCTCTGCAGGACCAATGTCACTACGTTAGGATATCTAGCTAGATGGGATTCGGAACGGCCTCCAGTAACTTGAAGGATTGGTGGAATGGGGAAGGCACGTATCTTCTTATCAAGTTGTAAGACCGTTGCATAAGTCGGCCCCCTCGCACCAAACGCCTGGGTATGCAATAAAGTCGTACATTCCGAAGTGAATTGATGCTTCCAGGCGTGAACTACGGTCCTGTTAGCCCTTCTCGGATCCTCTATCTTGGGAGCGATACATACAGGCTCGCTCATCAGAATAATTGACATCGGCATATGGAAGTTTGCAATCCACATGTGAGATGACAAAGGAAGGCGGCCGTCCAAATGTCAAAGACTGTAAAGAATCATAGGTGAATGTTTCCCAGAACAGTTCGCGTCGACGTTGGGTTTCGGTAAGATCGAAGTTCCAATGGTCGCTGTCCCTGTCTATAGAAACACATCAGTCCCTGAATTTATACCACAGGTTACACTAATGTTCTTACGTAGTCCGATCTATAGGTCAATGAGTATGGAATATTCTGGCGATAGAATTAATGTCTACTCACACTCTGAACGACTTTGGCCGCCATCCCCGTAATATGCCACCTGGTTTCTGAGGTCGACCCAGGTCGATCTGCTAAAAACAAGTAATAGCTTATGAGGAACTTAAGAATACCATACACATCAGCTAATCTTAGAAGGTGGGTGTCGATTACTTACCAGCGCTTGTACAGCATAAAGGTTTGGCGAATCAAGGATGGATATATGAAAAAGTGCAGCCCGAGCTAGTTGATGAAATTGCCCCGCATCCAGGCTATATGCCGGAAGGGTAACATCCATCAAAGACCCAATAGCAAACACCATAAATATGAGGGCAAGCTTGTGTGCCAGTGATTCGTCGCCCGGAAGTAGGCTCCCGCCAACTTCAGAGCCATAAAACTTCGAATAAACCTCGACGTCGAAAGTCTCAATGGACACAGGGTTATACCTGTATTTATATCAGCATTTCCTGGTGACAATTCAACAGTGCGCTCCCTCACATCCAAGCAGCATGGCTGTAGTAGATCGTTCGCAGTTCATACGCAATTGCGGATGAGGGCAAATACTGCAATAGGTTCTGGAGACTAGCGTTACCCGACTCATCAGGTAAGTGACGTGAGATAGACATCACAGAAGCTTTCTGCGAAATTTCTTGTGGTAGAACTGATCGAAGATCGGCGGAGGTCCCGTGTGACCTTTCTTGCCCTATTTCGGTGTCACCCTTGATTAGAATTTAGACAGGCACCATTACGTCGGTTATGCTCAGGATACTGACTTGGAGGAAGTACTGGGGGAGGCATCAGAAGATATGCAACACGGAAGTCAGATAAACCCACATATGAGTTCGCTGTGTGCCCATAGAATGTTGACATCCCGGACGTCTGGGCGGTCATAAATCCAAGCCCACTTTTTGTACCGTGGATTCCTTGATCCTCGTTATGCGTGCTTGAATTACCATCTGGTGAAGAGGACGGTTCAATTTGTAGAGGTATTTTGATTTTGAGGAGTTCCGACGAGAGTAAAGGATGCGCCTCTGCCGAAAGCTCAGAATACACATCCCGGAGAGCGTCTTCTAGGCCCCGGATGCGGTACGCGAGCTCCAGGTTCTTCTGGTGAAGCTCCTCTGTGGAGGCTAACACATAACTAGGATAGTGTCAACCAATATGCCGATCTTAAATGCGTATACGCACCGATTTCCTTGACCTGTAATGAGGGAGCCCTATCTTGGAGTGAGAAACTCATGTAACATTGGTTAGGGCATGCTTGAAGCTCACGTCTGAACAGATTGTGCCGCAGCCACGTCTCACACAAGAGCTGCACGGAACGGCTCGGTCGCAACGCAATTTCAAACTGATCACAAGCAAGGCTCAGAGCAATTACCTTCCCGAAGTCTCAAACACGCACCGGCGACATTCTGCGCAGTTCAGGCGTATGTTGCCTCCTTTGCGCCTCGTTTGTGGACCTCCAACGGTGTTGATTCCAGTGTCGTTCCGGGAAGGGTACGGTGGCATTCCTGTGCAGGATCTGAGAGAGTTAGGAGGTAAATTGCCATATATTTAAGCTTTTAAACTTGAGCCTAGTTGTAATGGGACCCCGAAATACCCTATACATCCTGGAACTAGATCTACCACGGCAGATCCTTTCGCCCGTTCGAAATCCTTGTTCCTTCGGCCCATTGTCTCTGAAAGTTTTCCCAGATTGGTGAACGCGGCCACAAGAGATTTACGGTAAAAATCACCATAACTTCCAACGTTTCTGGAGCTATAGAACGCAATAGTGAGGTTGTCAATTGAAGTGGCCCATGGAGATGGGGCAGGGGTTGGAAAATCAAAAGTCCTGGTTATTAGACCATTTGTCCGATCCGGCCTTCCGGTATCAACGACCTCACTTGCTGCTGCAACCTTAAGCGTCAAGCTCTCACAGATTGCTTCCAAATTCAATTTTCATCGTATCATCTTTACCTTCTGATTCCCGATGCGTCACTGAGCCTTGGCGTACGGTGTTCCCATTTACCGTTGTCTGCGGGACGGCAGTGTTTGTGTCCCAAGTGCTATTTGGAGGACCTCGTGATTGTTATAGAAATAGTTTGAGTCCACACAATGATTGTCACTATGATCGACTTGATTTTTGCATTCTATTTTTGTTCGACATCCATTTTGTGACATCACCATACTCCTTACATAGGCAAATGGTGGGTTTTCATCTCCCATAGCATAATTACATCAGTTTCATTCCCCATGAGTGTCGAGGTGAACGTCTCGTATACTGGTACTATCTTCGCCGTATTATAGTCTGTGTCGTGTGTGTACCGCTTGCGGGCCGTAAGCAACACACAACAGTGGCTGTACCTTATTCGGCTCTGGGACCTCCTTGTATTCTTTTCACTCCCAGCATATACCCTGGGCCCGCTTTGCCCCCAAGCAACTTCCCATCGGAACGGAGTGTGACCGAGTGTTCCGTGTCATGTTCCCAGGGTTGCCGACAACCCAGGTGAGGTCTCATTCGAATCTACTATGATCGTAACTCTCTTATCGTTCCTAGTACATACCTTTGCATCGGATTATTGTATACCGGTGATGGCTGGTCGCCAAAGCCAATTTCTTGATAAGTTCAGAAAGGCCACAGGACGTTTGACAACATCATCGTTAAAAACTGTTACGTGGTGTGCATATACGAACAATACGTCGAGATATCTCATGTTCCATCTGCTTCCTCGCATTGCTCTCCATGACATCTCTAATTTAAAAAAACAGAAGACAGCCCCCATATGCATGCCAACCAGATGCCTTATGGTTTGCCGAAGATGGGTTTGCCGGAGGCATGATGTTCCATCGGACCCCGCGGGGAGATGATAATTGTTTGCTAGCGGCAAATACACACATGATAACTTTCAGTTGAGCCTTGGATATATGGACAAACCTCAGATCCTCCCGGCCAGAGATTTGAGGGTGGAAGGGTTATAATCCATGATGAGCTCCTGAAGACCAAAAGCTACCCAGCTACTGTGCGAGGGGTTGAAAGTCGGTCTAATAGCAAAGTACTCAAGTATATTATATTCGTCACCTTCCGTGACTTTGATTGTTGACGTAGGCGTAGGAAGGATGGCCCGACGTTGGATAAGTAGTTTGAATCCCAGTGTGAACGGGCACAAGCAGGTACGAGGTATCGGGCCGAGTGTGATAGTGAACATGGTGTGGAACAAATGTGAGAATAAGCCTCGTGGGCAAGCATGCTGAGCGAGGGGACTATCAAGTTGCAAGTAACCGTCAGTCATGAGTTGGTAATACAACAAGTCTACCATAGGACGCTGGAAATCAAATTCAAATTGTTGATCCATTACAGGTTTGGGAGCGTTCGAGACTTTAGAAATGTTGGAGGGCTGGGTAGGCTCGGTATGCATGTCTTGGGAAATCATTAACATTTGCTCCACCTGTACCGCATCACAAAAAACCAGAAAATTGGTGTAGTGTTTTACTGATGGCAGCTAGCGAAATCGGATCGGATATTGGGCGATGAGGTCAGACAATCAGATAAATTATAGTCTACTTATCAGTCATACATGAAAGCATTGAGCACAAGACATGGTGGGTACCAAGCCCCACATGAGATTCATGAATATATGCAGTATCATCCACCTTGGTGGTTCTAAAAATTAAAAGTGACGAAGGGTGATGTTTCCGTTGGTTCTAAGCCACTTGGCTGACCATTGACATGATCAAGTTGCTCGATTCCCCGAGGCGAACTTCTCAGGACACTCCTTCAACTTCAGGAGCACGCGGAAGCTCTCGAGTACCCGGAATCGTGCACGTAAGATTATGTATACTCAGATCTCTGGCCTCAATTTTCGTGGAGCAATTCATAGTACTATTTCTGACACCTTCCAACTTGTTTACGTTCACACCTTAAGTAGAACGAGAGATAGATCTTAAGCGCCTTGTCCCAGTGCCGCGGAGTGTAAATGTAATGATCCGATCAGGCATCTTTCAGCGAACAAACGAAGTTTGAGTTTTGTCCAGGTTTTGTCCATGTCGCCATCATTGATCTTATCACAACTGGTCGCCTTCGGACCGTCAGCTTGTGCCATGCTATGACAGAAATTCCTGGAGACACAACTGATCACGAGTGCGTCGTCTTCGCGTCTATCACCTAGCTATCAATTTGTCCAAACTACTACCACCCCACAAGTTTCTCCTATGACTCCTGCTATCTTCTCTAGAGTCCTGAGCAACATGAATTGGAACTTTGAATCTCCGTCCATCTCATGGGAGAAAGTCTTCGTCTTAGTCATCATGATAATTCCTCTGATCTTGAACCTAACCCTAACATAGGGGTACGGCCATGTTCTCCCACAACATGAACTTTGCGTACAACTTCCACGCAGACCCAGGCGTTGACCCGAATTCTCCAGAAGCATTCAAGCAAAGTCTCCGGCTTGTTGAAGAGCGACTTACCAATCTACGCGCACACTCCCGCAGGGCTCTCGCTGGGATGTATGTACTTCCGGCGGCATCCTCTGAAGGCCTACTCTCACTACACAGCTCATCTATTTAGCAAGAACGCATACCATATCGGTAGCAATCCCTCACAAACTCAAGGTCACTCCAATCTGGACCTGTCAGCGCAATCTGTATCGTACTCATCAAATTGTACAGATGATATAGACGCCGTGAAACACGCCCTTGCCATCCTTGCAAAAGATATGCGCGAGAGCGGCATTGGTGCATTGCCCGTCTTAGAGACTAATTCCAACGGCCAAACAGAGGTTCCTACTGAAGCTAAACTGATGGAGAAAGCGGGGAAGGGCGTACAGATACACTTCGAGAAACTCAAACGCGCGCAGGAGAGCGCTGCTGTTGTCGCGAATCTTTTGTCCACCGATCATCGACTCCAGAGGCCATAGTTCCAACACCGTGTAGATGATTCCATCTTCTTCCATGTTGACCGCTATTCCATGTATTTGGTACGTAACATTCACTTGTTAGTAGCCGTGCCAAAATTAAACGGGAGTCCATAGTTCGATGTGTCTACCCTGGGGCTTTGAACGACTGTTAGGATAAGCAACTTAACAAATACCTTCAATCACGTCGAACCCTGTACACTAGTACCACTCAAATGACAATCCCAGCGTTCCCCCCATTTCATAAATCCGTAGTTCATTATACTTTCTTCTACGACGATCGGAGTATTAGTCTAGACCAGTTGAAACATAATTATGTCTGCGCCTAGAAATGCAAGGAAGAGCCTAGAAAGTAGTCGGGCACGCACATACGGCGAAGGATACACGGCGCAGGGTTCGAAAATCATGACTCGGAGAGACAAGAATAGAGAAGTACTATATATACACCTTCCCGCCATCTGCAGCACTCGTTCATTATCCATTTGTTCCCTATCACTGCCGCCCCGAAACTCCCCCCTACAATAATTAGCTGACATGGTACGCAAGGGTCCTCTCTCCAGACTAGAAAAAATTATGGCAAAATATTTCTTGGCTACCGAAACGCTTTTGCGAAACGAAATATCCAAGTGAGTAATTTGAGCATGCGGAATTTACAGAATGCCTTCATTTCCAAAACCAGTCATCCCTACATCCTCGCCAACGGATTTCCGGCCACTGGGCCCCGCAACGTACACCCCTACATTGTCCGCCTTATGGTGGCACTGGAATGCTTTCTGACGGGGTGTCAAGTCCTTGGGGACGCATCAATACAACTCGGGCGTGAATCAGGAAGGTTATTCTATATCCTCGACAACAATCACTGGCGGGAGCTTGACCTCAGTGATCTTGATCATCGGGTCAAACGTATCTTGGTTAAAATCGATACATTGATGGGCCATCTCAAGGACTTTCGTCTCGCGGATACGGAAGTGAGTAGATCTTACGGAAATTGTGCGGATCCTTCACTATGAGTTCATTAGCTGGAACGATCTGAGCTCCAGTTGCCCGCACGAGCTCAACGCGCTGCGAAGTCTTCAAAAGCCGATCGTGACGCGCTCGGTATGTGATGCTCCTGCTCTAGTAGTGATTGGGGTGATGCTGATGCCAACTCAAGCGTTATTACGCCCCTATCATCGATCTCTGGATGAAAGACGCGCATTACCTATTGAAGAGTTTCTCCATGAACTACGGGTCTGGTGGTGTTCCTCTAATATCCGCAGCAAGTGGCACCAGCTCTCGCCAAGATCACTCAAAAAACTTCTGGCCTCTTGCGAAGAACATGTCTTGCACGTATGATCAATCTCGATTTCCTGCTGTTCTACTCGCTGATATCTCTGTTTCGGTGTCCAGATTCGGATCTACACAGAAATTCTCAATTTCGATCCCGCTGCTAGAAGCATCCCCAGATTTATTCGATCCAAAAGGACATCCTCAACCCCGGAAAAATCACTGTTTGACCTCGACCTCATCTTCAACCATCTGCAGAAGTGCCGTTCAAACAGCAGTAATCTCGGCCTACTCTTCGATAACGACCTGCTTTCAGCCATCTCACACCTCTCACATACTCAACCACAAGCGTATATTTCATATTACTATCTCATGCTTACATGTCCTTATACAACTCATAGGAAAGCTCGCCTCTCAGTACGAAAGTTCACCCTTTCCTATACCGCTCTGCTGGACAGCCTGTCTACGGCATTGGGCGCGTTCGTCCACATAGATATTGACTTTTACCGTATTCGCACCACTGGAACTAGGGCGTTCATCGACGACTTCTCGGGGTTGGCTTGCCGAATTCTCGATCGATACCGTGTTATCGAATATGCTCTCAAGGACTCTAGGGCACAGCTTGTAAAACTACAGCGGCGCGTGAACCAGGTATAGGCTTTCATTGATGTTCCGGTTTATCCTTCTAAATCTATCCCCAAGTCGTTGAATAGTTGTGCTGGAGAATGTGTCAATCTCTTTAGGTACAAGCGGGACGCACCAGGTACTGTGGTATTGCATTCGTTCGTAGTCGGGAGGCTCATCTCGACTGAATTGTAGCCACTCTGCACTGCAAAAGTTGCTTCCTCTCATCTCTCAAATCCCATATGGTTCGCCTGTCCAGAGACCTTGAATCACAAAACTGGATTTGTGCCCTCCCGACTGTATCGAAGCACACATTACGAACACAACCACACCAGTTCATCAAAGTTGTTCAGAAGATGTTTCACAAGTCCTCTTGGGATCAAACCCAGCTCCATCTCCAGGTATTCAACGACGAGATATCCCGCACGGAAACTCATTTTCTGAACGCTCGTGCTGACGTCGATGAATATTTTCCATCGTTCAATTCTCTTAATGGAGTCCGGAACACTATTGAACGCGAGATTCTTACGCGCCAAAGGCAAATGGCCGATAAGGTAGATTGGAGCCATGAAATCGAACAGCTCGGAGTACCACCATCATCTCGGTCGGACGAGGACCCGCGGCGGGGCGGGTGTGGGGAGAAACTTTGTGCAATAACCACCGTATTTCCATTGTCGTGGAGGGCGAGTACGAATAGGGACCAGATAGATTTTGCGAAGAAGAGTTCAGAATCGAGGAGAAATCATAGATCGAAGTCTGAAGGACAAAGAGACCTCCCGACACCGACTCAGCCCGTTTTCATTCAGAACAATCGGTCAAGATTGAATACTCATGGACAGAAGGGACGACAAATCCCCGGGATATTACAAGGAGATTGGACCTTCTGACATATCTATTTTCAATGATCTAAATCTTTTTACTTAACTCAGACTTTGGCACATAATTCAATTGTTCTGTAGAGACGGCTCGCCAGCTAACCATGAAATGGGACGCCGACTCAGCGTCTTTCATGGTTTCCGGGATGCCCATTTTCCCCTTGGTCACGCAACGCATTTCGGACCTCAGTATGTACTTCGGCCGACTTATATTTGATTTCTTTTCATTGGTTCCTTAAAATTTTCTAGTATACTCCGTTTTTCAATCCATACCACGCCAGGACTTTCGGGCTACTTAATTTCTCTAATTCAGTTATCGTTCCGAAATTCTTATCTCTTCGTCGTAGTCCTTTGTGGTTCCTGGTGAACGATCATAGCTACTTTCTATGCTTCTTACTTCGTAGTATAAAAGACCCTTGTATCTGTAGATAACTCTTCAGTTAGTGAATGGACTCCCCACTCATGAATTAAAGTCCTGCCTAAGTTCCAGAATGTTCTCTTTCTCTCTCTGCTTCTCTCTCTCTCTCTCTCTCTCTCTCTCTCTCTCGTCAACTGACTCACGGATTCCCGTCGCCAAAGCCGCCGACGGACGCAGAAGGCTCTCGCTTATTTTTATCGACTACATTCGCGTTTCTTCAGTTCGCAGAACTGGAACTGCACCTCTTGTTATGTTTCCAGCTGGAATTCTCTCCAAACATTAGCTCTAAGGCACCAAGAATTGATACGAGGTCGGGGCTCCGAGTCAATACTACTAACATCAACTAAAGCAAGTTTAGCTTAAAATTCTGGCTGAGCATCTGAATGATTGGGCTCGGTCCTAAAATAATCAATATAGGAGTTGAGCTAAGTTATTTTCGATCGCCGTCTACTGGGGGAATCACCAGATGCGCGGTTCTCAGGAGTGAGCACGACCATTGAATGGTCAGCATAAGGACAGGGACGGCCGAGGGAATGACTTAATTGCTTGGCGCCTCTGAGCGGTACCCAGGTTGGGACTGACGGCCATGCACGAGCTGACCACGTTTCATCCCTTTCATCCTCTCATTACGATCCTAGTCGACCAACACCACCGTGACTTGCAGCTTAAGAGCCGAAAAGAAGAAAACTATGTTTGAGTCCAAGACCACTCAAATGCGCCTACCACACCTTGCGACCTTTGCCACGACATCATTACTGCAAGGGCACTTCCTATTCCACGACTTCACCGACCATCAGGCATATCATGACCATGTAGTCTATTCCCCACACCCGGGTGTCCTCCTGGCGCTCTTCGCAGCTCACACAGTAGTCCAAGGATTATGGCTCTTCCCAAGCTCAAGATATGGTCACAGACTCCGTCCCTCACGGGTTCGGATGGTCGGCGGTGTTGATGGCGTTGACGTTAGTGCCAAGGACCATGGATTTGATGATGCCGACATCGGCGGCCTGCTTCCCCCGCCTACCTCTACCAGGCGAACGCAGGAGGCGGATACCGCAGAAGAATTCGCTGCGCTTTACATCCTCGGGAATTTGTGTCTCTGTGGGTCTTAGCAGGCAACGTTTGCTTCTGACTACTTATAAAGTTCTTGTTGAATAGCGGTGTTCCCTCTTGCTTTCACGAGAGGGAACTATCCCCTTTGCCGTCTGACCCTTTTCATCACGATCATCGCGCAGCTGTATGCAATCTTCAGCACTCTGAGAACGGAAATAGTGCAAGATTCGGAATCATTCCGAAAACGAAATAAGCTTCCACAGTTGATCGCCAAGACTAGAATAGGACTGGGCTTGTTGTATCTTTGGAAGACATGGGGTGCGTTCGAGGTACGCAAGACTTGTTTTGCTAATGAGTTTTTCCACTGATAAACGACGCACCTCAGCTTGATATGGCTCCTCCAACCATTAATCAACAGATTTTGACTTTTCTGATGTTCCTTTGTCTTGTGAGTCGGGTCGGGTTTGTAGCATGATCCCCAATGATTAATTTACTTACTTGGCACAAGGCGCTCGCATCGGGACCCGACCCAACTCTTGGGTTTTGCGTGACGATCAGTCTCTATGCAGTGGGAATTGGTCCTTCGGGGTCTACGGGTTGGAGTTCTGCATTCGTATGGTCTGCGACCGTCATAGGTGTTGCTGTCGTAGTGGACTGGTTATTTGGAACATGGAGTGCAGAAAAGTGAAATGAGCTATCAGAGGGTTTCAGCAGTAACTCGGAATTTAGAATCATAGTGAAACCCATTGTAAACATTTGCTTAGACTCTGAAGGATATTCAGGTCCAGTTCCCACGATGCGAGTGCTCCGACTCCGACTCCGACCCCGGAGTTGCAGGAACGGCTAATGAGGACCCGAACGTAACCGGGCCGGGTTCCACAGAAAAAATGCCACTGACGTGCGAGTCACAGCTCATCTAGCATCTCCCTCAAGATATATTTCCTCTACGGTGAGTGCCATTAGCTATATTTCTGACCTTGGTATTGATTCCTTTCAGGTCCAGGGACTGAGTAATGTCGTCCAGTCTCTTTTGTCGTCTCGCCTCCCGAACGAGAAACTCAGTTCCGTTTAAGAATACAACCCGTTTCTCCTCCACCACATCAGGAACCGGCTTACGACCTCGGACACTCCGTCCCCTAGCCACACTCTCTGCAGCAGCAGCCCTTTCTATAGGCGCCTATACCCTCGGCGCAATATATCCACCTGCAACGATATCCATCCTATTCCCTCAACCAGCTCCTGGCCCTCCAGACCCCTCTTCTGCGGAGTCGATAGCCTACTCAGAAGCTCTCGAAGCTAAGCTCCAGAATCTCCCCGAAGTACAACGTCTACGAGAAGCACCGGACGCTGCCGATTGGTACGAAGCACGTCCATACCAGAACTTCCCCGAAGAGAGGCGGGTGAATAACCTAACTGCTGGAGCACTACGCGGACCCGGGAAACTCGCCTGTATACCCCTAATTCGAGCAAAGAAAGATGAAACGGAGAGTATTGTGTTCATTCATGTTGGCAGGGGATTATGCGGACATGACGGAATTGTACATGGAGGCCTACTAGCGACGTTGTTAGATGAGACGTTGGCTAGGACAGTGAGTTAATTTTGTTTGCGTTGTCGCTTGATGTTTGACGGTGTCATTTCGATAGGCTATAATCAACCTGCCTGACAAAGTGGGCGTGACCGCAAAGTTGTCGCTAAACTATCGTGCCCCTACACGGGCGGATCAAGTGAGGGTTAATCATGAATCCAATTATTGGCATAGCCTCATACATCGCCTAGTTCATTGTGATTAGAACTTCACTGGCTGAAGCTAAAGGTCGCAAGGCAGTGGTCAAAGGAAGGGTTGAAGATCTCGAGGGCGTTCTGTTGGTCGAAGCGGAGTGCGTGTTCTTCCTAGTCTCATAACTCCCCAGGCCTAACTACCTATAGGGCTACTTTTGTCCAGCCTCGATATGCGAAACTCCTTAACTCAAAAGCCCTTAGAGACGCGATGGGTGAGGCCCCTAAGGACGAACCCATCCTGTTGGCCGATGGACAGCAGATCAAACCCAAGCATAGCTGAAGTTCCGACACTTTAGACAGGATCTTGATAGATTATGGGGACTGAGACGACATGATCCATTTTTCTTGTTACAAATATCACTAATGTAAGATCGTGTGTCGCCATGTCACTACGCCCTGCTAGGATGCGGTATAGATATGGTTAGTACTGTACGCTACACCCATAATTGATAATTGCATTACCATGCATCCTGTGACGTTCGGGTGCTCCTATTGCTTTTGCTTCAGCAACTGCGATGGGACGAAGTTCTGCAAAACATGCCATGCTTTCGCGGAGCAGCTCTTGCGCAAATGTCGCCGTTCTCTTCCTTTCTAGCTCACACCTCACTAGCGAGCCATTCCCGATTGGTAAGCTTCAACCTGCTTCGACATAAATATACTCAACAGAAGTCGATATATTTAACTAGAGTCGGAACCGACGATCCCACGAGCCATAGTAGACATACAGTCGAAGGCCGGTATTTTCCCTCGTGGAGCGGATGGAGGAATAGACGGCGCACATCCAAACATCTCTGTCAGTGGATTCAATTGACCTCCATGGATACTGACACCTGATTGTGCATCATTTTCCCTCGTCTCTTGATCTTAACAACGCTATTCGACCATCATCACCTTTTGCCTGCTGATTGCACGCTTCGTGATTATACATAGCTGTCAAATTTCTGGGTCGTAGGTTTATGCAACGACCGAATGGTGCCTTTTGAATGTCGTCACCTTGTATAAGAGCGTTCATATTATACTGCGGGAGCATCCCCATCCGAAACACTCGACAAATGCCGCTCGTCAGTACACCATCAAAAGTCCGGCCAAGGCATCCGTCAGACGGTCGGCAACGACCACGTCCGCAGACTCCATCAGATGGCAAGCTGCTGAGCATTCCTGGGTCGAACTCTGCTCTATTTCCTGCCTCTTTCCCACCGTCACAAAACCAACAAAGCCCTGAGGCCCTCCCAATTGCGGGTGGGATGCGAAGCTTCTCATTACCATCTCTAACCTTGGGGGACGGACTTGACGTTGTACTCCACCAATTCTCAACTCAGAGCTACTCACAGCAATCCTCCCCAAATTCTACCATGTCTTCTGTAACATCCTCGCTAAACACCACACCTATCACATCTCCATCTGTAGCGAGTCCTATAGATGGAACCATGGACTGTGCAGCCTCGACGGCTACACTCCCAGCTGCTTATCGTGAGTGCGTCTCCACATTAATTAATACTTACCGATTAAATCATATCCAGATTACGAGAAGAAGGCTGCCACAACGTACTCATTAGCTGAACAAAGGCGACAGGCCCCATGGCAGGTTGGTAGAGCGCCTATATCCCTCGCATCAAATGAGGTTCTGACCAACTTTGTTCTCAATACTCAGGATTCCGTGAGGGCAACGGCCACTCTGGGCAGAACGCACAAATCCAAGCTATCCATGTCATCCTTGCTCGGGATTCAGCAAGCCACTGGTGCTGGAAGTAGAGGGGCAAGCGACTTCGGCTCCAAGGAGGGTCAAAGTGATCCGATATCGTTGCCTAGTCCGGGGGGAGCTCGTCGTCAGGGGCCAGATCCAATTCCGCTGGCAGGAAGGGGTGACATTGGCCCTGTATTGAAGGAACAGAAAGCTTTGGAGCCTATTGGGAACCTGCGGACTTCGTCGTCGATTTCCCTCAAGCTCAAGATACCTAAATTTAGAAGCTTTGGACGGCCCAAGACCACCAGCGGTGGACCGTCTATTTTGCCCAAGGCATCGTCTTTGCCGCAAACCCCGCTTTCGTTGCGCTCGCCCATCCCTGGGATTCACCCACGATTATCTAACGATACATTCGCGCCGGGAACAATGCAATTCGAGAGTCCTTACCTCATCCCAAACGACCTTCCGAATACTGATCAAGGTCACACAGCCACTTTGTCCACTTCACCCCCGTTTTCGGCTACAAATTCCGTCTCCACGCAGGAGTCCTTACTACCACTCACACCCGATACGCTAAAATCTGGGTTACTTCAGCCAGTGTCACCTGCTCCTTCTGAATTCTTGCTGTCACGCTCAGCTAGCCAAGACGAAAATAATGTCACTTATTCGGCATTCCTTCGTGACGACGTGCCATCATCAGTGATACGCAGCGCCGAATTCTTGAAATCCCGAATACGACCTTTTCCCACAATAACACAGGATGACATGTCACTTATTGTGCAGCCTTCTTCTGAAAAACGCAGATCATCAAACCGCATTAGCCGCCGAGCAAGTCTTTCTGCTACCAGCATGTTGTCCTCATCCTCCTCCTCTGTTCCCTCAGCCCATCCAAGCTCATCCTCCCATGGCGATGGTGACGATAACAACCATCGATATCCTCAAAGTCTTGACACTTCATTGGACGCGGCGTCCGCCGCAAACGAGGTTACTTCGCCTCTATCACCTATAACCTTTGAACGAGTTCCTTCACCTCAACTCGATCCCACCCGAATCCCCGTTGCAGAACTCGCTGCGCCACGCCCACCCACTTCGGATCGCCCCAACGAAGACGACGGTGTTCCCACACCCACAGCAACTTCCCACCGTGGCATGCCTTTCCCCGCGAACACACCATCACACCTTTCACGCCATACAACACGTTCTAAACCTGGATCTCGTTCCGGCTCGAAACACAGCTCTTCAGAACTCATCTCGCGAAGTTCCACCCCTGGGACGGATTTCCATGGCGAGGTCCCTCGCCAGGCTGTTGAACTATCCCCTGAACAACTGAAAAAATTGGAGGAAGACCAACAGAGGGTCGAGCTGGAGGTCTTTACTCTATACGGTGGAGAGGCGTGTGTTACCCGCTACGAGCCCAAGAAAGGATGGATTGGGATTTGGAATCGGCCAGACGTAAGGGATGTTATTGACGGGTTGCGGGAACTGCGTTCCCCAAAGGCGTAGTCCGATGTTCGGAATGGCTTGGAGGTTGAGGGCTTCGGATCCTGTTGTTCATCGCGCGGCAAAGACTCTAGGGAAGCGAGATAAGTTACCGGTCTATCTAATTCATACTAATTATGCCTGTAATGGTTGTTATCATGTTCCTGTCATCATCGATAAACCCGAATAGTTCCTGTCATTGTCAACGTCATCATGTCGATTTATCCATATATATATCGAACATAAGTACTTAGTATACACACATGATATTTTTACAGAAGAAAGGTGTCATACATTTCCTGTTAAGCAACAAAGGACATTTTGAAACTCGTGCAGGGACCAGGGCTGCAAGCATCCCTGACCTTTAGCGACCAAAATTTGTGACTCGTTGTTCTGATTATGGTAAGTTCCTTGGCGGAAAACATGAGTTCGGACTCATTGTTCTCTTGATACGCGTTTGATCAATCTGAGCGTTCCTCATCCAACGAATAATCCACACTAGCGCGCACCTGAGGTTGGAGCCCCTCTGGTCCAATACATCATCGTGCAACGAACTCGGCCGTGCAATCGATGAAGACCTTCGGCTAGTGCCTTTAACATCGGCAAGCCCACGTTCGAATTCTGCTCGACCTTGACGAGTGATCTCGCCATTTTCCTCCGCACCCCGGGCCCCTTTGCTGAATGCATTGTCTAACGCGCTCATTACCGACCCTCGAACCATTTCTCCGAAACCTGTAGAGGAACACATGAATTGGAGACTCTGCCCCTGAGAGTATGAGAGGGCGGCAAACCGTGTATTAATCTCGCGGCTCCCCTTTATGATCTCGCAATAAGCGAACACATAATAAGGCACTCCATGAAGACGCACTTGACTCGATTTCCGATGGTTGAGCCGGGTTTGTCAGCTCCGGCCGCGGTGGGTGCTCCGTGGGCTAAATCATCCGGGTCACTCATGGTTCTACGAATATGATGTGGAAGTCAAGAGGAAGGGTTTTGCGATTTTCCCTGGCTCCGCATATGCGTTGAAGATGGAGCTCGCAGTATGACGTCAGATCAGTTTTCGATCAATCGACCTATTTTAGTTCGCACTTGTATACCCGTGCAAACTTGGAATCGTTGCTCAAATCTGGAGAGAAAATGGTTCTGTTGTTTATTGTCGCTTCCTACGAATAAGATGCGGATTTGAGACAGAAGGTTGATCTGGCCCTTTCCGCGCTTACCGAGAAGGTTTACCTGATGGCCCATTACAAGGCTATCGGATTCATGTTGTACATCAACTAAGGATAGAACCATTCGTAAATATGTCAACGGGACCAGAGAATAGCTATGGCGCCGGGTACCTTTTCACCCTCGATCGTGGTGTACCCGATCTAGGATGACCGAAAATAGAGTATCTTCCGTCTCTAAAGGATACGTACAAACCACAGTAACTCGAGAAATCACTTGCGTAAGACGTGCGGACTGACAGCCTCCGACTCTATCAATGCCTTCCAGAGCTGTCTCCAAGAAATCGGGTTTCCCTGCATCAAAAAAATCACTCCCCAAGCACGTATAGGCGTCACACAGTTTCACCTACCTCGTCTCTCGTCATCAAGACAAAGCTACCCTCAATGTTACGATCCCTATAAACGAACTTTTCAACGTAAACCCATCCTTTGAACGCCATCCGACGTTTATCGTGCCCGCCGATACGTAATTTATGGGGTTCATTATCCCTCACGGGTGCGACTTTACACTGCACGTTGAGACTGACAAGTGTTTCATGGATAATGTTGAAAAGGAGTGATGGGCCAAGGGATGCGTAAAACCGTGTAAGGTGAGGGGTGTATCGGCTTCCAGATTGTGTTTGCGACTGTGATTGGGATGTCAAGAAGACTATCGGGCGTTAGGGCACAAGAGACGTACGAAGAGTAAGAGTGATTGAGTAAATTGCGACCGATATCCTTCGGATGCCATAATTTCATCTCCATCTCCATCGACATCACTGCAAAGGATGTGAGCGCTTATGAAGTTTTCAGCATTATTAGTCCCACCGTTGAATGTTCGGATTAGCTAACTCGAGATCGCCAGCCTTGCGGAGGGATTCGGTCAGTTTATCGGCCAGGGTGACCACACTTTGGGATGCAAGCTGACTAGGTCTGGTGAAAGAAATAAGGAGTTTCCTCGGCGACGGGATGAAAGTACATGCCTCATTACCCAAGGGTCAGCTTGGATACTATTCAGGGTCATGCGTTTGTTAGGATCGATGGTCAACATTCCCCGAATAAGTGCTGGAGAAGATGTTGAACGTCTTGTCACGTTCCTCGCTCGTGAACTTACAGAGCGCGCTGGTGCTCAATCTAAACCACGGTTGCTCGCTAAAGATGCTTCCTGACGCGTATTTACAGAATTCTGGACTGTGGATTGTCGGTTCATCCCAAGGGGTGTCTACGTGGATTATGTCACTGGTTAGAAGTTTCTCTGTCGATCCCAGGTATTTATGAGCTTACTTCCAAGCAGCAACGTGAACAGTATGACGCCGATACCCCAGACGTCTATGGGCTCAGCTTGGTAAGGGTTGTCGCTGTTTAACTTATCGATGTCATGTGAGGGTTTAGACGCTCAGGGAAGGCAACACACCTCGGGCGCTACATATGGCAAGCTGCCACATCGTTCGGTCAATGTCCTCGTCTTTCCTGTTTCAACCAGTTTGTAGACTGCAGCAAGCCCAAAATCGGATATTTTGAGCGTTCCTGCGGCGTCTAGGAGAATGTTCTCTGGTTTGAGATCACGGTGGCAGACTCCTTGTTTGTGGATATATTCCTGACTACCGTGAGCTCGGACGTGAATGCATCACAGAACTATAAGCTCACCATTCCCGCCAGTAGTTGTCCAAAATAAAAATGGGCGACTTCATCACCGACCCCCACGTCGGGAGCTGCACATTCCATAAATACTTATTCATCTATCACGTTTGACATACGAATTTCTCACCGATCTTGTCGAAAAGGTCTCCCCCAGCAGCGAGTTCCATCAACATATATATGCCAGGAAAGTACAAATGAGCATGTTTGAGCTCCACCACCACAGCGTTGAGGAATTCGAGCACGTTACGGTGTTTCAACGCAGAATGGACTCGCATTTCTTTATCGACGGATTTGCGCTGTTTATCGGTGGTACCTGGCGTAAGGGCAATGACCTTGCACGCGGCAACGCGGTGTTCCTCTAAATTGGCTGCACGGAAGACGCTATTGATGCCGATGAGTTTTGAGATTTTGAATGACAAGATGGAAATGACCTTGAAAATCCTCCGCCTCCAATTTGTTCCACGAGTTCATACCCTAGGTATAGCATTGCGTGATAAATAGACTAAGCATAATATGCAACATACCGATGATCTTTGGATACTTCACAGCTGACATAGCGGTCAAGATCAAAGGAACGGACTCATTACGGACTCATTACGAACGCGGCCCGTGATGTGACTCCCTCGCGCTGGTCACGCGTTTTTGTGACTTTGTTCACTCAGGATCAGTCATCCACATCGTGTCCTGCTTTCTGTCATCACCCATGTCAAACAAAATTTAATATTTGATCCCATAACAATATATAATATAAGCCTCATTATCCCTTGCATTAATATGTCCCCATCACCGACTCCGTTTATTCTTAGTCCCGCAGAAGAATGGGATCACAGTGTCTCGACGAAGAGTGGCAGCCCCCTTCTTTCCACAGGTGTACTTGCGGGTCCGTTTACCTTCACCGATGGCGCAATTATTTGTGAGAGACTCCACACAATCTCATCCTTGGTCAAACTGAACTTGAATCTCGTCAACAATGTCGCCAAAATAATTTCTTCTCCATCGTGAGCTTCGCGCTTATAGTAAGGTGAATTCAGTTTAACTTACTCATTTCAACCTGCGCAAATCGATGACCACTGGAATTGGTGAGTTAAAGCTTTAATAACCCACAGTATGGGCACTTACACACACGATCGTTGTCCTCCTAGGAATGACATCCTGTCCGCTCCAAGTGAGTAGCTGAGGCTTCGTATTGTAATGGTCGCACTCACATCCCCGAATACACTCCCGGCAATCTCTCCTTTCCTCTTTCTGGTCCCTCATTACTCAACCATCGTTCCGGTTTCCACTGTTTCGCGTCCTCTCCCCAGACCGATTCCAACCTATTACTTCCCACAATACTCACAAAGAGGGTTGTTCCGGATGGAATTAACACTTGGGACGATTCGCCTTTGTGCCCTTCCGGTGTGTATGGAACGATACAGTCTTTTGTGGCGCTGTTTTCGGGCTGTCAACGTGGCGCTCAGGAACCTTTAGATAAAATACTTACACGCGGCGCACGAAAGGCACTGGAGGGTATCTGGTATATCGCCTCAGCTCTTACTCCTATCGGAATGATGCCTGAACTCACAATCGCAGAGATTCCTTAATGACGGCATCGAGCCACGGTAATGCCATGATGTCTTCATAGCTCAAGCGGTGAGCACTTGATTGTCTTTGGCATTCTTGGGCCTCCTTCCGAATTCTCTCCTGAACGTCTATTCTGATAGATAACTGCCACAGGATGCGTGACAGTGCTGATGATGTAGTGTCTTGAGCCCCGAATATGAGAACGCTGCTGTACCATGAGTTCGGTTCCTTCTCGATATATCAAGACGTACGTCATTTGTCCTGTAAGTTCATTTTCGCTGAGTCTTTCACCCTCTGGAGCTGACTCGTTTGCTTTCACTAGCGGCCATGATCAATTTAAAATACCCTCATGAAGCCATCCAACACACCTAGAGCGCTGATGATATCCTTCAATCGCCCCTCCCTGGCTTCATTTTCGGCGTCGGGATTGTCCTCGAGCTCTTGGTACTTCAACTCCAGAATCTCTTTAGCTTTCCCATGCATGACATCGGACATCCCTTTCAATTTCTGCACGGCATCATTTGGTATCCACTCTACCAATTTACGCCGGAGCCAAGGAGGACCCAAACGAACGAGGAATGGTGCAAACTGGCGGACCAAAGCGAGGGTGAATATTGTTGGTCTGGGATCTGAAGATCAGTTTCCTGATAATCCCACAGACAAGAGCTCACATTAGATCCTTCACAGCAGATGTATACGCGTTGTTATGAGGCGAGTCCAAAGGGTCGAAGCTGTAGCCTAGAATAGTTCTGCCAACTGATTCGAGCGCAACACGGGACATCCAGGCTGACATGTCAAGAGTCTGTCGTTTATCGCGTTCACCTCGAACTTCGTTGGACAAAACATCAGCCAACTGACGCGTTCCTTGTGAGTACCTTTACCCGAGACAAAGGCATCGAACTGACCTTTTCGGCAATGTCATAGAAAGTTGGCACAATCTGCCGTAGCTGTGCCACCCCGAAAATAGGCGCGGTCATCTTCCGCTGTCGGCGATGCTGTTCCCCTTTTGTAGCCACGAGGCCAGGACCAAATATAACCTTATTAGTCCTTCGGGATATAACGTTAGGGTATGCTATTATATATAGTGGATGTAGTGAATAGCTTACTCGAGAAAGACTGATGTTTCTTCGAATGCGCCTTGGTCTTTCAGCGTAATGCTATGAAGCGCCTTCGGATCAGAGATGTACAGTTGTTCATCCTGGTAAAGTTATGCCGGGCCTTATGAGTCATGTCTATGCCCATAAGATTTATACTTACCCCGAAGAACCCGTAGACTTTGACTATTCCCCCGTATGTATCGACCAAGCTCTGATGGAAATCTAAGCCCTTGGGACTGAAAAGCTGCCCCAAATTTCCTGAAGATTACCATTAGTTCTGGCCTTTGCTCATGGGAACCGCGAAGAGCCCACCTTTGAACCATGATTGTGGCGGCGGCCCTGGTAAGTCGTACAAAGTCGATCGGACGAAAGTTGACCTCCAAATCCATCTCAAGATCTTGGTAGTAGTATATGCCACCAATGCACCCCGGATAATGTTCGCAGTTGACGGAACTGTGCGAGAAACGATGGCGGGTACCCAGTCCATGATTGTGTTTGTAGTCTCTTCGACCGTTACTGCACCTTAAATACAGGACAGTTGCAAGCTGGACACCGCCACCGCGCCGAGATAGACGAGCGGTGGGTTTGAAACAGCTTGAAACCGATGATTCCTAGGGCAATACGCAATGTCCGCTTCAGGCTGTTGACTTCGTCAGCAGCTACGAATAGGTAGATAGTAGTACTGCTTCCGTTAAGATCGGAAAAATGTCGAGTCAGCAAATTAAATTGGAACTGATGCAAGCCAAGATGTATATAGAGCCGGGCCTTATTATCAACTTGTTGTAATTTTAGTTGCGATTAGTACATAGTTGATATTAGGGAAGGCCTAGTCATTACCGCCGTTTGTCTGAATCAGGATTGTAGTGCTGTGCATGCATCCTACAGGGGATTGCTTACATCCATTGCCTTCTATTATCGGCTCACTTCTTCGGGATTTCTCTGATTGCGGGAGTGTAGTCCGTGAGCGCCAGCCTCGGAAAGAAGCGGGCCACTTATAAGAAAGCGATCGTCACCGCGGAAAACCCATGAGGATAAGAACTTGCGCCCAACGACCTACGCAGGGAAATGCAGGGTATGCGTCGGACAACGGAGGAGCCGGATCGATATGGTCATGTTTCCTGATCGAGGAAAAATAAGACATGGCCGAGGAGCGTGCTAATAGAACTATATATACATATATAAAGAAGTTGAACTAGGCGCCCAACCCCAAGTCGGAGTTTGAACGCTTTCCACTGATTCACGCAATTGGACTAAGGGTCCAGAACTTACATACATATGCCTCGGTTACTTTGACTTCCGATCTGCTTTCCACAGGTCATCGGCATAGGTGAAACCCTCGATGCACAAATTCCTGTTTGTATCATCATTATTCTGTCCGACGTTGATCCTGACTACATAATGCAGAATTCTCGCGATGGCACCCGTGGGGGGTGCGTCACTTCAGTTCTAGAATAATCCAGTTTTGCCTTGGCATTCGATTTCCTAGAGGTGTCAGAGGCTTCAGCGGTCTGCCCGCTTGTATATTGTTACTAAACATACTCGCCGCACGTCCAGCGCAGGTTATACTCAACTATCTCAAGATTTGTCTTTGCCACTTCCGATTCGCACTGAATCGACCTGCTTAATAATCCATTTCTTACTACCGGCGTTCCTCACTGTGATAATCACCAAATTCACGTGGTTAAAATGAATTCCTGGGAATGATCAAGGCCAGGAATTTTGACCGGTTTCTTCAAGACGGGTTAGATTGCACATCGTGTCAACTTTGTCGTCGCAACCGAAATTTTTTCTCTGCTTGTCCGATCAGGCCTAGCTCGGGAAGGTAGAGACAAGCAGGAGAATACCACTTAGCTATGTATTGTTTCACATTATAGGATAATTATCGAAGTGCATAACTAATTAGACCTTCCGTCTAATGCATGTGCAGGCGTCTAAGTCAAGGTATATCATGGCCTAGAAATAGTCTCTTCTCTCCAATTTTTCGCTCCTACCCTTTGGGTTCCTGGTGATTGTGGTAGGCACTTGGTACTATTCGGACTGCCCTTCACTTGGGATTTGGAAGCCGGTCCCCTTCTTGTTGTGGAATAGGCCCCGAAGGACTATTGTTCGTCAGTATGCCACTGTGTAGTGTAGTTGCTCTATAGGAGCACAATATTACTTTACAACATGTAGCACTTTGTTTTAATTTATACATCTCCACAGCTTATTGAGATTATTATTAAAATCTGTATATGCCTCATCCATTTTTGCCTCAAATATTATAGCTTTTGGATTGGTGATAGATATAAGGTAGACATATTTTTCATAATTCCTCAGGATATTTGAGTAAAAAGGGAAGGCCAGATAAGAGGTTGTATCAAGTGACAGTGGTGTGCCAAGTGAAGGTGGAACACTGTACTAGTGAGCATATCTTTACATGACTCACATTGGTGAAATTGTGGTTGGTCTTCTATTCCTGACATTGATGATCAAGATGTAGTTTCGCACCGCATCCGTCCCTAGCCGAAAACCAACCCTCACCCTCACTATACCAAGAACAGCGGCTCTCAGTGCATCATGACAGACTCCGGAACTGTGCTGGACAGATTCAAAAACACCTCCCTCAGCTTCACGGATGACATTGAGGCGCTCCTGCGCAACATCTCTTCGTACGCTGTCAACTTCAATACACGCCCTGTACTGATCCTTGGCAATAGCTGCGCCATCCATAGAAAACCTAGCCCTCCAGAAGACTGTCTCCCGCAAGTTCTGTGCAGCTGGCAGGCCACTGACGAATTCCTCAAGACATGTTTTCTTCTAGGCACAAGGTGTATTGATCTCGCCGACAAAATCATGAACTTTCTTCCACAGCTCACTATGACAAATGATATTCGCCCCCACACCTCCACTCATCAAGACCCTATCCACACAGCCTTCAAGGACGTCCGATCTATGTGTGCTGAACTTGAGCAAGCCGTCCAAACTGTAAGCACTGTTTTCCGAGTGCGCTATGAATCTCCACTGATATCAACGATATCTCAGGTAAGGGAACTCAACACAGCAGTCAGCGACACTGAAAGAGACGGTGTGTTCTGAGTTTCTTCTCTTATGACTGGGTAATGTGACTGACCGGTTTCCATCTCTCCACGCCCCAGGCCTATCGGTAGTGCTCCAAGAATCTGCAGATGATATGATTTCCACTTCTTTTGAGGCTCATGTTTTAGAGCTTGACCAGTATTGGCATTCGATGAACCTTAGTGCACTTGCCGGGGATCCAACGATTAATGCCATCATTACTATGTATCAGGAGCATATCATTCACGTATGAGCTTCTCTCCTTATCATGACGATACCACGTTCAGCATAACACCTAGGTATATCTGTATGTATTGCCCCTGAGGAGGCATTATGGTTACCTCGCGCCTATAACACATCAGAGCCCTCTGATGCACGATATCTCCACCCGGTCCATACATTCTCTTGATAGTTACCCCATTGGACTCTTGGCCAAGCTCATGAGGGGGCACCATGTTTGGGACAATAGGATACTACAAGCTATAGCTGACAAGAGAATCCTGTCTACGGTTATCCACCTTGAAGGCCGGTATCTAATGTGCGTTTCATGTATGTATCCTTACCGATGAATATGTGATAGAGGATTCTGCAGGGATGTGCCGAGCAGATTGGCGTTCAGATTGGACAAATTAGCTTTGCTTTATGCAAAAATCCTGGCATCTCTTCATTCCGCCTTTACATCTTCTGAGAAGATCGGGAAACAGATTCATGAACTCAGAACAAGGACCACTTGCTCATTGGTGATATATCCAATCACAGCTATTCTGCCATTGCTTTACTCTCGTGAACGTGTCAAACAAGCATTGAAAGATGTCCAGTATCATATGGATAGTTTATGCCTTGATCCAAACTTCAAAGAGGTATGTCCAGCAAAGTGTTTCAAGTTCACTGATTAATTATTTCATCTCTCCTTGTCCAGCTCCTCGGAAGCCCAACTTTCTCCCATTCTCACGTAACCATGGGAAACGACGGCGGTAAATGATTCAGAAAATAACAATTGTAACCCCGCCCTTATAACTCTTCAGATACTCTTTGCATTCGATGCTCGTTAGACAATCTATCGGCTCACTTTGAATTGACAAGGACAATTCTTGTTTCCACTAACTGGGAATGGGTGACATCTGAGCCAGAATCGGATGATACGTTTATCGAAGTCATTCAAGATTTGTTTAGCAAGGACCAGTGGAATCGGACTCAGTTCCACCTTCGCTCACTTCGTTGCCTGTTCCCACCGACCTACAATGGAGTCAACCCCTGTTCCCAGTTTTTGATAACATACCCCTCGCCCCCCGAACTGAATGCTACCAGGAATCATGTGCTACTTTGGACTCGTATCTTGGGTTTAGCTAGTCGTGCAGCAAACCCCCCTGTTCATCGACCCATCCCCCAGCCAGGCTATGAGTGTATTTTACATACCCATACGGAGGGGGCACGCTCTGTATTACAGTGGAGTGCCCTACAATACCAGTGGAGGGACCTACCATACAAGCAGCAAATCAAGTTTTCCACTGATGCAAAAAAGTCAAGAAATGCGTGGGCCTCAAATCAACACACTCCAGGATCCTCAGCACCGGTTGCTTCAGCTTTGGGTTCACCAAAACGAGGACAATATTCTCGGGAGAAAAATAATAATACTTCACTCCAGGGGGATTGGTCATTCTGACCTGCCAGGTAACTGGGCAATTTCAAACAGCATAACCAGTTATCTTGATAGAACCAATAGTGAGCAGGCTTAGGCAACTGGTGACTGGTGAATTTCAATTATATTAATATGTTATCTCAGGACCCCGACAGCCTTTATTCTCCTCATGTAGTGACATTACCATTGCTTCTTAGCAAGGTCGCACTGAGTGACCTGTAATGTCTATTCCATAGTTCGGAGTTCGATAACATGTAATGTGATACAATGGTCAACGATCATTCTAATTTCTTATCATTTCTAAAAGGTCGTAGACCTTTGTGATTGTTCGGTGTAGTTCGGCCTCATGAGTTGCATGGGCCTAGGCTCCTACTAAGCCCTCTCAGAGCCCCTGTCATCACTGAGTACGCTGTGATGCTAAAAACAATCGCAATATAGTAACACCCTATACGAACACAGACCCGGAGTATGGTACAGTATTACTCGTATGAACATGAATGCGGAGGCTGTTGTTATCGTTCAACTTCTTGACTCGACGTCTTTCTTCTTGAGGTCCATTTCCTCTAGAGAATCTTTCTCCTCGCTCACATGATCACGGCCAACGGAGTCAACAACTTTAGGGTTCAGCGAGAATGCACCAACCGGGATAAGTGTCGAGAGAAAGATGATACCGCAACATACGGAGAATTGAATGCTGTTACAGAGATGTTAATTATGTTGATCATGGGGAAAGATATTGACACACCCTCCAACGCGCATCAGAGAACTCTCGATATTGCCATTCTTGACGAAGTCGTTATCAATAACCTTTCCGAGAACAGCACTAAGAATGGCATTGAGGACGATGTAGGTGGAGTACAGGAATGCCATAACAGCGCCAAGAAGCGAGACGTTCTTATGAGCTTGAAGAGGTACCATCATGATCTTAGTTACTTGAACAGCATGTGGTAGATCACTTACCCATCTGATTCTCGGATAACGCGGACTGGATGTAAGCTGCCAAGGACACGTCGCCAGCAGCCCAGCCCTAAATTTCATTGTTGGCTCGAATGATACTGTCTAGTGACAAACATCCTTACGAAGGAGATAGGTATGAAGTAGCCAGCGAATCTCCAGGCCCAGCTGACATCATGTCCGGCGCGGGTAGCGTAGTGTGGAAGAAGCCAGACAAGGTTCAGAGCCAAGGCATCAAGACGGAGCCAAGGGTGCTGCGTTACCATTGTCGCATCAGTATCAGGAACTCTGCACATAAGAATCCGTTTTCGGTGACTTACGGGAGTAGTGATGATATCAGAAAGGAAGAAAACGGAGAGAGCACCCAGGAGCTCTCCAAAGTTCGAGCCACCAACGATGATTTGGGACCAGGCGGAAATACCAAGGACGCGTTTCGCGAAAGCGGGAGCAAGGGAGGATTCAAGGAATCTGTGGAGGTAGAGCGCTAGTGCACTATGATTCATCAACATTTTGTTGGCGAGCTAACAAATAGGCACGCACTAAGAGGGAAGGAGCCCTGTTTATCATGTTGGCTTTAACATTCCAAGTCAATGTTTCTAATGGACAATGACTTACAGACAAAGCGCCTGTTCGAGAGGACGAGCATGGCGCCGACCCACACCGATTCGGCGAATGCCCGAGCACCCTGAACTATCTGAACTAGATAGTTACTCTTCTTCGCCCCCTGTTCGATCTCAGAAAGGCCAGCCTCATTCCTATGCGTAGAGGGGTGGCCGAGCGTGCCGATGAGAACCCAAATCCCGGCAGCAAGTGTGAAGAATACTGAAGGAACATATATGAACACCCAGATCACGGGTGAAGAAAGGCAGACGCACCAGGGGTGAGGAAGAACGAATAGTTGTTACCCCAGCGAGAAATGGCGCTAGATGAGCCGAAAGCACCTGCAGTACCCGCCACCTCTGATCGCGTGCGTTAGTTTGGGTATTATTAATTGATTACACTTCAACTCACCATACAGGACATGCTGGTGAGTCGCTCAGTCATCTATGCGTATGTGCGGTGAAGCTAGCTTGGACGCTTACGACGATGGCATCCATACGACGGAGTTTGCCCACATTCCCACCAATGATATCTGCGGGACTAGAAAAAGAGCGTGAGCTTGTACTTTCTCGATAGCAAATTCTTCCTACATGACACGGCGAATCAACTCAACCATTCCGTAGGAGATACCGGCCAAAGTCCAGACGACAAAAATCTGCAATGTGTCTCAAAACACATGAAGTACTGGTTCAGGCAGACATACCAGGTTAGGGTTCCAATCACCGTAGATCGCAGCCTTGGCACTAGAAGGTTTCATCTTACCGCCTGCGGCAAAGTATCAGACTCACAATAATCATGCGGTTGAGAAAGATTAGAGAGGTAAATTACCGGTAGCGGCATCGACGATGAGAAGGATCATTGTCATGAGGCCAAAGAGGATGATGGCGCCAGATAGAACAGTGCGAGTAGGCCAACGCTTGATGAGTGGAGCGATGAGGATGGCACCAACACACTGGGCAGCTTGATTGACGCCCTGCGCAGCGCCGACTAGACGAGAAGGATCAGAGAGATATTCCAGGTGGTATATTGTGGTGTGAACATACGTTTGGAAAATGTGTTAGATGCCTTGAAGCGATCCGTGGCAAGTGTAGTAATTGAGCCGTTGAAGAATTCGAGGCCGAGTTTATAGCACATAATACCACCGATGTAAATAGCGCTGGAATACTGTCGGATTGGAAACTCAAAGGGGGCAAGGAGCTTATACACACATATTACGCCTTTCATCGGGGCTGTAAGCTGGTACAAATGTTAGTGATAGACGAATTCAAGCCATTGAAAACTCACCTTGCCAAATCTCTCTCATCTTCATTAGCGAGGCTGTAGGGGGGTGAGGTCTTTGCGCCAGAAAGCTTCAGTGGAGAAGGACACGAAGGCGGGCCGTCTCAACTATCTGTGACACCATATATGTACATGACCAGGAAGCAACCACGTTCGTGTGTCAGGTCCACGCCGAGCCTCGGTGCGCCCAGAGATCTTGGCGTCTTCAAACGCTCCGTCAACAGTATAAGCCATATTGAATCAGTTAATATCCATCTTAACTGCCCCGTTCGAAGCAAACGTGCGAGTTCTCGCTGGGCAAAAACCTGGGCGAAAACTGGTATTTACAGACGTTCGAGGGCAGCATACTAGTACAGTGGTCTTGTCAGGGACAGACAGCTGTCGCGTGCTCCTGCGAGCCCCATCTGTTGAACGTTACGGACACTGGGGACGTCGTTGTACGTAATTTTGTAGGTGTAATTGCGTTGGTTTGCATGAGGGAGGGTATGAGCCAAGGGTTGTGTCCAGATGTTGCGCGTTGTGCAGCTGGTGAAGACCCCAACTTTGATTTCTAAGATCTGAGAGATGATGTCACACGTGTGCACCTCTTGGCTGTCACGAACCTTTACGTCTCTTCCTGAGGCTTTCACAATTTCACTAATCTTTGTCAGGCTCGTCTAGCAGCGTCCGAGAGGAGAAGTAATCAGTGCGAATAAACAACAGCATATATTGGACGCGAAGTACTATGAAAACTGTAAGATATGCGGGAGCGTAGTGGAGCATGTGAGCAGTAGTATAAGGAACAATGGGCGAAAGCTTGTAAGGGCTTCCCTGTCTCGCATGGAGCAGTCGGCAGGAGAGACTTGGGTGCGATGGGCGGGAGGGATCCATCGCAACTTTGCGGGAGCGGCTTTGGCTTAGGGAAAAACCTGTGTGCCAGTCTCTGCTATCGCGGTGCTTCCTACGCCGGCTGGAGGACGGTGTAGTGAGGGAGCGGAGGGCGGGGGAAAGGAACGACGACGACGACAAGGTACTCCTCCGGTCACGCCGTGGTGGCGAGAGGAAGGAGCCGTACGTGACGTGACCGTGACTGAGCCCACAAAGACCATTGTCTGCTGCCCTTGTACCTCGTTAGTGGCAGACCCCTATGGGAGCTTACCCCTCCGGGCGGTAAATAAACGCGTGTAAATAAGTTTCGAGAAATCTCCTTTCTCTATCTGAATTCTTCGATCATCGCTGCACTTTACTCAGTAATGAACGCGGATTAGCTCCCGGTCGACAAAGAGAGGATCAGGACCCTAATCCGTCCCGTGAGAAGGCACGGCCAAGCGGACGTGCCATTGGTCAATTTTCGTATTTCATATTCGCTTTCTCCAGTTTTTTTCCTATTCACTATCATAACTGGTTGTTGGAATAAACTACTGAATTTTCCTTCACTGCACCTCAGTCGTCTACCACTTCGTGGACAACTGAGACCAACTGCTCAATAAGTAAATCAACACAAGCAAGCATTAACAGGGGCAGCCCAGGTAGACTCAGCGTAAGACCTTCAGGTCTTGATAATAAATTTACGGAATGGGCGTGTAACAAACAACATAGCTCTAGCTCTCTATTACCTACTTACCATCCCCTATCCATTAATCGTTGCGACAACGAATAGAATCCACTCCTCACCTTCAGCTTTTGAAATACCGCCTGCTTCAACCTACTTAGAACTCAGGCATGGGTGAACGAAGGGAATACACTACGGGGCAACCCGACTATGTTCCTCCTTGACCTCACCACTTGGGGCCTTGGGCACAACCTAATTTCCTTTCGTCCAAAACGTCATTGCCAGAGTTCAACTCAATATTTTATATCATCGATTCCTATTTGGCCTTCCCAGATGAGACATGAGTAATCGTCGAGTCAAAACAGTAGATATCACGGAAACTGGTCCAATGGTAACCAAGGCAGTTTCTGTGTTGTTCAGGACATCTGCATCAGAGACCTTCAGTTGACGAATCTCACCTAACCCTTTCAAGATTAATTAAGGATCCACTTCCGGCGAGTAGCCTTTCGCACTTACCGCGCCGCATTTTGTCTCTCCAATCTCTGTCTTTATCTGATCCCACTGTGGGCTAATGAATTCCCCACGTCTCAACATTCGCCCTGCTTTCTTATTGATAAATTGACCAGACGGGTGAAAATTATTATACGATTATGTAATATTTATTACCGTTTGAAGTGGCTGTTTTGCCATAACTACGTTTGCTTCCCTAAACAAGATGCATAGGAAAGCCAGATCACGGCTCGTATGTTTCATACACAAAACGGCCGCTTATCGAGGTCTGTACTTTGTACTTACCGTCGCACAGGGAATAAGAGCTATGATCAACCCCGGTGTTATGCCGGATTCAGAATAAACGCCCTATCGGGAGTTGTTGCTTTGTAGTCATCTCGGTCTATAAGGAGGCGCCTCCATGAGGTTCGGGTCATTGCTCTTCTCTTCACCTCGCCATATCTTCCCACTCGCGCGCCAACGATAACTCTAAATATACGACAATGTACGTGAATCATATCTGTCTCGTGCATCACCAATAACGTGAATACATCCAGGCCAGCAACGATTGAAAAGCTTCCACTCGAGCTCTTGCACGAAATTTTTCTCATCCATGCCGCTAGAAGGCTACCCGCCAATACCGCGCAGGTCCTCTGCTCCGTGTGCTGGGACTGGCGTAACCTTACCTTGCAAATTCCTGACCTGTGGACCAATGTCGTCGTCCACGGAGAAGGGGGGCGCCCACATAT
This sequence comes from Macrolepiota fuliginosa MF-IS2, assembly GCA_015584085.1. Lineage (NCBI taxonomy): Eukaryota > Fungi > Basidiomycota > Agaricomycetes > Agaricales > Agaricaceae > Macrolepiota > Macrolepiota fuliginosa. The sequence goes on from MU151275.1 coordinate 44,565, forward strand.
CCCGATTTTAGCGATTTGGAGTAAAAGATCCGGCGACCAGCCACTTCATATCTCGATTTGGAATTGTCGCTACTTGGAACTCGAGGCAGATTGTTCGCTTACGGTTGAAGAACAGGAGTGTTATCTGAGGGACGTGTTCAAGATCCTTTGCCCACAGATTCACCGGTGGCAGTCATTCACACTTTCCATACCACCGGAATTCGCGCCTTTGTGCGATGAAATCCCTATGGAGGATGCCGTGATGCTTAAGTATGTCAATATGGATATGACTTATTGGGATGCGATTGAAGGAGAATTTGCTATCGGCATGCTTGCTCTCATTCCCGCGCTCAGGTCTCTCACAATAACCGAGGATGTCGGCGAATTCGATGGGTTTCCGGAACTTTATTCGGAACCATGGGGGACAATACTAGGTTTGGACTTGGGATGGGAACGGGATTGGGAGGTCGCCACCACATGGATCATACATCTGTGCACGTCTGCATTGTGGATGAAATTGGATTCCACGGGCGTCTTCAGATACCCCGACAACGACCTTGTCACAATTTTGCCGAACCTTCGTCTCCTAAGCATTTCAGGGTGGTCAATTGGAATGTTCAGATGGATTTACTCCCTCGACTGTCCCAAACTATCCATCTTTCATGTTTTCTTTCAGCACGAGTATGAACTTAAAGAAGGCACCAGCGATCGATTCGCCCGGCTTGTGACGTTTCTTGGAGGCCAACAGCATAACATCCGTTCCTTCAAGATGGAATTCATCACCACCGAATTACACGAGGCGGAAATGATTGCTATCCTGAAGGCATGTCTTATCCGCGACATGCCCTCGGTGGAGGTTCAAGTCGGGCCCGGCGGATGGGAGAACAGGGATATAGGAGAGTTCTTTAGACAATTAACACTGGCGAAGCAACAGGACACATCGCTTTCAAAATTGCGACTGGTGACCCATTCCATTAGTGGTGAGGGGGTATATCTGAAGATAGGGTGGTCGAGCAACGAAGCTCAGGCGGTTGATGCGATTTTGGAGGAATGGGACGGTATTTCGAGGGATGATCTTGTTAACATGATGCCTGATCTAATACTAGGTACAGAACTTCTACTACAATGAGGCAGAAGCTAGCAAATTATAATAAGATATTACATATAACAAGACTATTAGAAGTGGGGAATGAATGTGGTCCAAGCAACGTTCTGATATGCTGCAGGTGGAAGGGATTGGAGGGAGGTAAACGTAAGAACAATGAGGATAATGCGGGAAATTGCATATGACAAACCACCACAGAATGTAACAATAGTAAATAAAATCTCATGCACTCCAGAATGCCGGCCATCCCAAAGGATTCTCACGCTGAGCATCAATAATCGTTGAACGGTTATCACAAATGCAGAGACCTGCCAGAGGTTGCTTTCATGGTATGACGGGAAGTGTGACGTCCAAGTTGGGATCAAATGCAAGCACCCGAATATTGTAGCATGAGGTAGAATGGGACATATGCTTTCCAAGTACCGGGGCCGTTCCAATGGTTCATGAACTGAATAAAACCAAATATTCTCGTCGCTGAAAATGAAGCATATATATATATAATGGCCAAAAACCAGCAAGAATCAGTCAAGAATGCAGATATAAAGACCATAGTGATTCAAAGGTTTGTGCACTTATGTGTCATTATGCACCAGATTGAAGGGCCTCCCAGGGCCCGACCCTGAATGCGGATATAGACCCCCAGTATTGGCCTGGGATCATATCACAAGGCTATACCAGCCGAACACGTAATGAAGCTAGAGCCTGCAGGAATGGAAACGACGACTTGGAGCATACACCAACTTAAGTTCAATGGCTTATCGTGTTCCCCCATACTCTCAGCAGCCTCTCTACTACCCTACACAACATGTGTTGCTATGTACGGTATGAATTATTGGGAGAAATGTCAATGGTCAGGGGAGCGAAGTAGCAGATGAGCCGAAATTGAGTCGGGGGTGGGGGCCTTGTGATTGTAAACATTGAATAAAAATAGATGCAAGGAAACGTGAACATTCATATCAGACATTCAGCGCACGAAGCGAATTTAATAGCATCTGGTATGGTGATTTGTCACAGCCCCAGAGTGGATGAGCGAAAGTTGAAGCACGCACCTTTGGATTTCAGGCTTGTCTGATGTTGTTTGTAACTTAGCGTGATCCAAAGTAGGTCCAAAGTTGAGGGGCCACATACTCCACTCGGATGCGCTGTTTTCCTGGTATTTTGCCACAACATCAACCGTGATATCTCGCCACAGTAGTTCCCAACATTTCGTCTCTGGCATATATCCTCGCCCTCTGGCTCCCAAGGCTGTTTTCGATGGTAGATTCTCCACTTTATCATAGGAGGGTGTAGTCGTCCTTTATTACGGATCTATGGCCTCGAGTAGCACAGTGACTGGAGGAGCACACTTCTACTACTGGCTTGATGAGGATTTGTCCTTATCTCTACATCTACCCCAACATTTGACCGCCCTTGACCGCACATCCGACAAACTCGGAACTGGGAGAGAAGTATTTCTGATTAAAACCCTATTATGCTCTCCGCTCTTCCATCACTCCCACGTCCACTCTCTTCCAACCACTTCTACCGCCTCACCTGACCTATCATCACTTGCAAACACGCTCCTCCAAATATACCCCCCTCTCCTCACAAAACACAGCGTATCATACCTGCTTCTGCCATACTTCATCTCCTCGTTGCATAACATGGAAGATTGAGGGAGTGGAGGGATTGATTAAGGCGAATAGCACACATGCACAGTGTTAGACGTCCTTCCCCCCATTGACTGGCAACCCGACAGTGCCCCATATTCCCTGCTGTCTCCTACTCACTGTTCTAGTACTGATCCCATCTGCTTCTACCTCAGGCGAGATCGTCAACACTGGGATCTTTCAAGCTTAGCCCTGGCCCCACGTTCATCATATGATACACCCAGCCTCCATTCAGGCTTAGGTGAAGTGTCGGTTCAGATGGACAATACCTGGGCATATATCTAATTTGCATGGGGGTGGTGCTTTGTGCTTGGATACGAAGGCTAGGAAATCCGGGGATGATTCGCTAGTGGGTGAGGCCTGGGCACAGATTATATGCTCTGGAGCATATGTTTTCATTTCTGGGGAATGAGGATGTTGAGGATTTGATTTGATTAGGTATTACCGTACGTGGCTAATTGGCAGACTCTTGGTACGTCCCTCGTTCTTCTTACCTAGGTTTGGATATTAATATTCAAGTTTCCCAGTGAAGTTTCACTGCTGACATTGACAAAATTCGTCTTCATCGGAGACAATACATGATATATGCTTTGTGCTTTTTATGTTTCAGTGTGCATTGATCTCATTCATTGACCACGAGAACTGGCCTCTCGGGTGAGAATCTGCCCCGTTCTTATTCATTGCTCCGCTAACTTGGCAGTATCTCTGTTTACTTATATCTCACTAATTGATTTGTTGTTGAAATGTGGCTAAACGTTCTCACTTCAAGGGTAATATTACCAATTCAAGTTAGATGTTTGTGAGGGGAGGGTTGCTTACTGCTTTCGATATGCACCTAGCAGTGAAACGGTACTGAATTCTGTTGATGCTTAGAAATGGCCCCAAGCACTAATCCTGGTGAAAGGTTGGTTGGAGCCAGTTGAGGTTGGTCAGGGAGCCTTGGGTTCTAATCTAATCACGTTTGGGCTCAATCAACCTGCTGGATCAGTGTGCAGTGGGTTCTGCCTCCTTCACCAGAAGATGGATGATCGAGTAGATGACGTCATCGGACAAGAAAAGACTGGTTATAAGTGTCAGAGCATGAATCTCCAACGCTGAAGATCACTGGAAAGTATACATGGACATGAGTCATAAATTAGGCTGATGGCCTAACATTTACGTGCCTGCACATCTGGACCCAAATCAGAGAAGACCATAGCTGTTGCATGAACATGAACAATGGTCTACATGAAAGGCATAAAAATATATCACTGGTCTTAAAATACATTGAAATAGGTGAGGTCACCATCCTGTCACCTTCAAACCTGGCGCTGAGGACCAGGATCCCTGCTTGTCACTCCTGCTGTTATGAAACTCCTCACCCGATATTGTGTGTGTAAGGGTCGGGTGTAGAAATATATTAAAATATCACAAAAATGCGTAATGGTCTCGCAACACACTACCCAATACAACGGCTC
>MU151276.1:8640-19174 GCA_015584085.1 Macrolepiota fuliginosa MF-IS2
TGATTGCCTGATACAGCACCCACGAGTTGACGGACTGTTTATAGTACGCATTCACACCTCCTCTTACAAATTTTGCTGAACGATGCCCTCAAGCACACTTCATACCAGGTCACACGAATGAATTTAAAACGAGAAGGCTGAACCGCCTGGATGACTAGCGACATATAATGATACTCTTACTCGGAGTGTCTGTAAGAATAGAATGAGATTACCACTTCGAAGGCGCAATGTGGGGACACCAAGATACATACCTAAAATCCCAATGTCGCGAGGACGGGAACATCTGAGGGCGCTCAGCTGCAAACCTCGCCGTTAGGGCAACACCCGGGCACACCCGTGTGGCTAATCCAGCATTGGTAGCTAAAAGAAACAGGAATCAGCCTCACAGGACTTATCATGGAGCCGAAGGTCTTAAGACTCACCCGGGGTTACAACATTTACCTACAAGCTCAGCCCTTTAGCTCAGGGTGTGACCAACAGAGTACGGGACCAACTTACCGTTCCTGCAGCACTCCCCGCCCCGAGGGCAACACACCCCAGTGCTCGAACACCAGCCAAAACCGTTTGGGCAACCCTGGCGTTTATCCAATGCTGAGGTTCCAGCCTGAGCCGGAGTAGCCTCAGCAGCAGCAGCAGTGCTGATCAAGTAGGCACCGATGACGATCAACGAAGTGATAGAGAATCGCATAATGAGAGGTGAAGGCTTGAGTAGTAATCCAGAGGGAGTTCAGCTGGGTCCTGAGGAAGATGAGTTAGGTTGACCAGTGCTTATATACCTCACCGTCTCTTCATGTTCGTCATGTCAAACACTCTAAGTCGTATGTAAGTTGGATATATGAGATGATTATCAGATGAATATCAGAAATTAGGTCAATTTTAGAACAATAACTTTTACCAAATCCTTAGTGCTCCCTTGTAGGGTCCGTGCCCCAAGAGAAAATGAACATAACTTTATGCATATTTACATTATCCCCGGGTCTGGAACTAACAAGTACCGGCAAAGTTGTGATACGTAGGTCGGGGGACATCTCCCTGGTCAAACAGAAAGCTTGGTAACAACAGTCGAGGCCTTCACTTCGATGAGCAGAAACACTCGCCAGGGCGGAGTGTACGTCACTAGGCAGCCCCAACTCCACTTGGAGCTAACACCGTGATTCTTACCAGCTGCTAACCTTCATGGACCGGCCGATGTCGTTGGTTACAGTACTAAAATGGGCACAACATGACAACACCTGGCGGCATGTTTTCTTCGCGACAATGGAAATTGATAGGGAATCTATTGACTGTGGTATACAGCTGCCAGTTATATGTGGAGCAGCAGCCTGAACCTGTAATTTTGCTTCATAGTACGCATGTTTACCCAGTGCCGTGCTGAAGTTTCCAGTAAACTCCGGCGGAATATTTTAAGAAGCCTTCTCTCAAAGCGAATAGACGCACCAGACACCCCTGTTTAACGGGCGGGTGTGATTGTTTTCTCTCGAAACCGCGCTCTCGATATCATTGCACCGGGGTTCTGTCTGTCTGTCTGTTAGACATTGGTCTGCCAACCTAAAACCCGTTGAATAATGACCTTCCTTGTGTACATTCGAAGCTACCGACCGCCATAATTGATGCCATTGAACCGAGCCGAAGTGAAGAATGCCGGTATATTCAGTTAAATGGTTCTTGGATAAATTTGAAGCGTCGATGAGGCCTCAGATATACATTGTGCATGGAGACCTGTATACTCTAGTAGGCAAAGCGTTCACCTTTCGCTGACCGCTCAAACCACTCTATCTCAACATCCTGATGAATGAAGATGGTCATCCACTCCTGTGATCTGGCTGTTCCGGGCTCCTCAGCAGGATTGAGGGTGGAGAACCCTGAGAATAGTAAACTGGAAATGTGCTTTATTAAGTACCAGATGCGTTGATACTAGGTGATGGCCCACACAAGACCTCTGCTGTCTACGCTTTTGGAATTGTGTCCTACTTAGTGCGCCCAGTCACCGGCCATGTAGATTTGGACAAAGATGAAACCCTTCCAAAACCATCATTTATACATGAAGGCATTTCTGCAAAGAGAGGCACGAGACCGCAATTTCCAGGTCTTGCACCCCTGGGAACAGACAATACTAGAGACAAGATCTTCATAAAAGGTTGGACGTGGGTTCTGTCGTGCAGAAAATAGCGAGTACAAGGGCGATCAACATCGCGCTCTTCTCGTCGGTGGGAACTTAGTGCTCATAGAGCCCGGCTTATCGAACTTTATTGGTTTTTATGCAGGTGTACTACTATATAATATCATAAACCAAGTAGCTCCTACAGGTAATAGCTCTCAACACCATCATTTATCATCGGGGCCATCTCTTGTCCGGGCCTCCCGAATCAATTCACGTTCTCTTGAATTTGGTGAGAGTTTGAGTTGAATTGTAATGTGGAGAGGTATTGAGGAACCACCGTCCCCGCTAGCTTCCCATTTTCTCGGCGGATATTGAGTATCAGACGGGATCCCTGAATGCAGTGAAGGTGTTGAGAAGAGGGTGTAATGAACGAGCGGCGGCATCTTTCCACTTACACAGATTTGATATGTGAGCAACAACCATCTAAGGTTTTGTGGAGGTTGATAAAAGTTGAGTAGAACAAAGGAACATGACTTACAAGCCCCAATGAATTCCGCCAATTCTGGATGTGGGCAGAATTGCCGCGAAACATCCGAATGTGATAATCACTGTGAACGTGACGGATGGTATGATAGGTTTAATATATTGGTGATGATAAGAATAGTGTTTGAACTGCTCACCGAAGGTCCTTAGACAAACCGTCATGTCAATAATTTCTGAGAATTAAGCACCGAGCCGGATCAAGACTCACGGAATGAACAGCAAAGCACCATCACGGTGAAAAACATAAAGTACGGGCGTAATCCGTCGTAGTTCTGACACCGCTGTCCAGAGTGATTCTCCCGCACCCCGCCTCTCCTCTCCGAGGATTTGTACGACTTTCTTCAGCATCAACACGAGCTCAACACCTGGGTTAGGCATAGGACCGTAGGTGAGAATGTATAAATATCCCAGTCGCCGTGTTACGTACTTGTTGTCGCAAGCCTCGAGGCCCTGATAGGGTCGAGTTAGTGAGAGGACGGGCTTTGAGTGAAGCGCGCGGCGTACCAAAAGACGAGGCCGTTCCGTCCGAATAGCGTTGAGAACCGTAGCGCGTGAGCTGTGCTCCAACACCCTGGGAGTGGAAACGACACAATTGCCGGATACTTGGTATTGACGGTAATAGTGCTAATAAAAACCATCAATGCGCACTAATAAGAGGACTAGGTTGTTCATCCGGGGACGCAGGTGCTCTGAAAGCTTGCAACGTACGAGTAGATCAACTGAATATATGTCAATGGGCATATATCACATAGCTTGAGCGATTGGACACTAACCTGCCATAAGAGAATATAGGAGAAACGTTGCTGCCATGGTGTCAGATCTGATTAGTATCAGACAATAGGATTCAATTTCGTAGCCTACTTTTACGTTCATGGTGATACAGGGCACGCAGCCTCAACACTAGAATCGTCCTGATCAAAGAGGTGAAACCGAGGTCTATCGCGCTGAGGAGGGTAAGGACTGGAGAGAGTGATAGATTGGCGGTGAACCCACACCGCAGTTGCCCAAACTGCCACCATGCACCTATTTTTCTCGCTAAGTGACTCACGTCCCAGTAGTATAATGCAGATGATTCACCCCTGTGCGGGGAAGCTCGTGTTAGATTGGAAAGGTTGTCCCAATGCCAACGTCAAGGGCTTACAGCTTGCGTGGCGGGGACCCTCACTGAGAAGGATGTTCAGGACGGGCTGCCCGCGATGGATTTTAGGTAGCACTGACAGCATATTGATCCTCTTGATTAAATAAGCATTAAATTAGGAGAGGGTGGTTGAGAAGGGTATAAATACTTACACGAAATACACAATAGTCATCAACTTCATGACTGGGTAGATTATCATTGCTATTGATCGTGTGCCGGTGCGGCTCCTGTGACATGTTGGGGACCATCGCGTACGATATCTCTTCAAAGGTAATTACCAGTATACATTATCGGCAATCTGAAAATGCAGAACTCAATCAGCGTCGACCCTCCTGTATCGGGTGTACTGACCTCGTATCGCAACAAAAGAAACCAGTCATAGACAAACAAAGCGGCGCCTGCTGCTATATCCAGATTAAGCTTCAAAGCTATTGTAAAGTTATTGCCTGTCAATGGCATACCAATTTGATAATTAACAATCTGGATGGCCCTCACAAATGTGGTGACTTCGGACATGGCAACTCGAGAGGAGACGAACTGCACAATGGGAGCCGAAAGGCTAGTTATGACTTGCGGCAGGATGGTTTGGCGCGGTGTTAGACAGCCAATGGCTGGCCCCGTGAACCAACGCTGATTGGGTAGGAAGTCAGCTATCAAAGTTAATGGCCCAATGGCTCGGTTGAGTGTGCATCAAGTATTGATTTCTAGAAACGGCATATTGCGGAAAGGATAGCAAGAGATCTGTTTATATCGACAGCCGTAAGCTGCACAATCCAGTGGGGTTATTACCAAACTACGTAGATATCGGGTCAATTGGTTTAGCCAATGGTGGCGTGCGCATGGCGCACAACTAGCTTTTGAACATCTTATCCAGGGCCAAAAGCTTAAAAATGCCCCGAGAGCTATAGAATGCGACGGCCTGATCAGTCGTTGTTTTAGGCGAACATGGTAAAACTTGTCATGGTATCTAATTTGCTATGGCCAGGACATATTCTGACCGACTTCCTGGTCCCCAGACTTCGTTCGTGGGTAAGTTGGAATATGGGGAGTGTTGTCGAGGGGCGTAATGGTATGGTGTTGACCGAGCGGAAGGCCCCGATGTATGGTCGTTCTCCATTGTTCGCCAGTTTTTGATACCCCGGGACTTCGATTAACCCTTAGTCTTAGACTTTGATACTCGTTGATAATAAACGAAGGAGGAAATCCCGATCCAAGACAATAAACCTACCTGCGCCCAGATGGGGCGGTTGTTCTGCGCCGGGTCACGGTGACTTGTGTGGGACCTGCGTATCCACACCTCGAGGGATGGATTGATTTATGATATTTTTTGAATAGTTACGGGCGCAAATCCCCTATCGAATGTAGGACATCGAATTTGTAATTGAGAAGTTCGGGGGTATAATAAAAGCCTTCCAGGGCAACAACTCTTAATATAACGCGTAAGTCTAGCAGGACTCACCCCCGCACACCGCCTAGTACACCCCAAGGAGACAGCTACGTTCCTCGCACCCAAGTAAGAAAAAGTCCATCTTAAGCGAGAACGGTCTTGATTCCTTGTGCTGAGACGTGAAGGTAAAGTTGTACTTCTCTTTCTAGTTTAGTTGTAAGTACGGGAAGACACTGAAGCCGGAACAGTACACACCTTTGACGGCAATTTTGTAGCGAGTATCTTCACCTGGGCCCATTCCAAAAGGCCAGTATCTGCACTGGAGGTTGTTCTATATCGCAAGAGGTGACCCTTTCGGTCCTGTGGATACATTAGATAAGAAGACTACTGTACGTTTAGGCATACGACTCACGTGTCGATACAGCCAACGGAGAAACTCCATAAAATGGTCGGGAGCAACACCATACAAGTGGCAAAATTCATATTCCAGAAGCACGTCAATAATCTTCGGTGCGTCATCGTCGCTCGAGGAACAGCAGGCCTTCCACACTATCCTAGAAACGGCCTCACGAGTTTCCGCCACTAGTAGTGGTATACTGACGGATTCTGGAACCCAAAGAAATGGCAGAGAGGCGGGAGGACATGCTTCACCTATCAAATACTACAGTCAGGGAGAGATACGCATACTAATAAGAAGACAGACCTTTTCTACAACAATTATGGGAAATAAGCATGCTATGCCAGTGTAGGCATTGGATTGCAACTTCGCATCGCGCCTCCATCTGCTGTTGGTGGAAAGCATCGGAACGTTTTGGGTCACGAAGAAAGTCTCCGAAAGAGGCGTGGTAAAATTGGACAACGACCTTATCGCCGTCTTTAGCATCAGGAACAGAGAGGACAGAGTGCAATCCCTGTACAGCGGCATAGAACGTGGCCCTGCTGATGCCCAAAATATTCGAAATGTCGCAGGGTGTCACACCATAATCGTGTGAAGAAAGGAGGATGAAACAGAGAATGCGCATGGTTACTGGGAGGATATGAGGGGGGACGTCAACAAGGATCTGATGATATATGTGGTCAAGAGCCTGAAGAGGATTAACCGTTCCGGAAATCAATGCATTATCGAAGAACATAAGGCAAATAGCCAACTGAGAAACCGGATTGGCATAGGACTCGTCACCGATGAACTTGAGGATTGTCGAAGCAAGGACGAAGAGACCAGATGATACTCTGGCTAGGTGGACGAGGGTCTCCTCCGACAGCCATTTCTCATCAACCGCATTGGGGAAGCGACGGCGAATGTCGGTGAACCCATCACAGAGGAAAGTGTATACATCTTCTTGTCCCTCGATACTATTTATCCCGAGGTGCTCGCGGTGACAGTCGATGTCAAAATTCCCCGAGAGCATGCGCTTGAGGTGGGATTCGGGACGACTGCAGACAAGCCATAAGAGAGGTGGGTTCTGTTGAGATCGGATGTAATTGCTTATAAGCTCGATAAATAGGCACTGAGTGTCCTTCCCGTTGCACTCATCCAAACCGTCAATTGCGACGAGATATGGGTGCGCTAAGAACCCCTGAGAATGCAGAACCCTAAAGGGCTCGGTGATGATTGCCTTGAATTGAGAGCGTAGATCCTTCTCTAGTATGGTAGGATCCTCAGCGAGAATATGTGTGATCAATGTTTTGTATTGAGGGATCCGGACGGCGAGTTGATGGGCGAGAGTTGGAATGAGGTGTGAAGGATTGATAAGGCCGTTTGACCGCGAAAAGAAGAAGGTAGCGCCAAGCAGACCATTAGATTGACATTCTTCTGCGATGGTTTGTGCAACGGCGGACTTGCCCACGCCCGCTGGGCCAAGGAGCCAGAACATGTTCCAATCGCGCTTTGTATCGGCAAACCAAGCAGTAATCTTGTTGCGAAGGCTCTTGCGGGTGTCTGGATGGCATCGGGGAGGTGGGAAGCGTATGGAAGAGTCAACCTCAGCGCCAGAAACCCTTCTTTGCGCGAGAATGCTCATGGCTGACGAAACAAAGTTAGTGAGCATAGTGGTAAGAAATGGGCTAATAGAGTCATACCTATGTTACTGGAGTCAGACTTTTGAATGATTTGTTCGACGTTAACCATAGTAGAGTCACGTATGATAAAATCGTGTGCTCCAAATAATAAACCCGGTCCAGATTGTGCACTCCCTGGCCATGTACATCAGCATGATAAGACGTGTCAGTTCGAGGAGAGACAGACTAGCATTGGGGGAGACCGGTTTAGATTCACGTGCTCGAGTACGCCCGGAGGCATGACGAGGTCCCCGAGAATGGCGTATATGTACTTTGCGAGGGTGCATAATGAAGAGACGGGGAAGAGTCCTCTGGTTGCTGGAGATCAATGAACGATCTATCATTTGTCATCAGCGTGGATGACCTGCCAGTTCGGCGAGGTTAGGGTTAAAAAGGACCACGAATTTGGCCCTCCCGTGTCATGAAACCTACTTCCACTATTTTCCTATCGTCTGTCGTCGCATCAATTCTTGGGGCTAGTAGGCTACATCCACCATCTCAGACATCCGAACCCCGGTTTCTTCGAGTTTTAGACTATTGTTGACCTAGTTCATGGACGAGTGTACGCCAGTCTTTGTTAAAATACGCACCAATGATATTGAGTGCCGTGAACGTCGGATGAAGGCCCAGATCTGCTTGATGTCCCGCTGGCTCTGAGTCGGCGATTCAATAAGCCAGATGTCCTACAGAACACTTACTGAAATATTACCGCACCCAGACACCTCCGAATCCTTATGTCTTGTGAACGTCCCCAAATGCTAGAGGTTTATACGGGATATTTACTCGCTGGATCAGTATGGAACACGCATCACACGCCCGTTCCCACTGTATAGTTTCTTACCAATGTCCTGTCTCATATCCTGGGTTGTTCGCCGAGATAAGATACAGGAGTACAAAGATGGGTACATAGGAGAGGGAGAAAGGGGACGTAGAGAGATAGGAGAAAAGAGAAACGTGCGAGAGTATATGAAGGATGGTTGGAAATTGAACTGAGTGAATAGTAGTATATTGAAGGGGATAGGAACGTGCTTGGGAATCCAACACAAATGGTATATGACTGGTTTCAATAGGAAGTAGTTGCGAAGAAGGATGCTATCAAAAGGTGAGGGTGGTAAAAAATAGGCCCTATTCTACTTCCTGAGCGACGATCTCCGGACGAAAGCTCATAAGGGTTGGTCATATAAAGAAAATAATCGCGAAGGGTGTAATTGTTTCGTTGCGGCGGCAAGTTCTGTGCCTACCACTAAGCTTAAGGGTTTATTGTAAGTTTATTTCTAGATACACGCAGATGTTGAGGATAACCCTGTTGGACTGCCTCACAGCATGTGTTGCTAGTCAGGTTGGTGATAACGTGAAGAATAATAATGACGCCATACCCCTGCTTAAACTTAAACAACAGGCTTTATTTCGGACGACAGGGCATATATTTTAAGTATCCTATGAGAATGGGGCTGACGGCTGCAGGTCCTTTTCCAATTGTCAACTCTTACTGTGTCTAATGTTCCCGCCAATTGGATCCCAAGGCGAATGCGGTAGACAGCAAAAGCCTTCCCCCCAATGAAGTTCCTCAGTCAGCAAGTCCTGACGCTACCATCTTCATGATAACTACACGAGCACACCTGATATTTGCCTTTGCGACTAAAAGAAATACTTCCCCTCAACTGTTCCGAGTTCCATCGACTATGAACATTGCTACGATCCTGTCTTACAGTTAAATATGTGTCTGCGATTCATCCGAGTGCAGCCACGGAAAACCTAAATAATTCTTCCGGTTATGTATTTCTACTGAATTTTCTAGTCCCTGAGCTAGGTTGCAAGTGTCCCTCTTTCCCAGCTTCATCTCATACTTCAACCTTGTGCCTCATCAAAACCTTATCCTGTGTGAACGCCAGCTGGGAGTAAGGTGTGGGAGAGACAGCGATTTCGAGTGGGATACTTAATTGTGAAGTGAGTTTCCGTCATATCTATCCTCTCAGGAGCTTATGAAATTAATTGACCCTGCGGATACATAAACAGTAAATTCCAACAGACCGGAACGATCACATACTGATGGCATCCGTACCAGGGCCAATACGGTCACTTCTGATGGTCCCTGGACTTCCTCGGGCCTTCATGAATTGGGTGAGGGGTGAGGGGTGGGAGGCTCCGCAGTATACAATATTGTGTTTCGAATTTGATAATGTATCACCCACCCGGTGAACAGAAAGACTGTATCCCTTCATCGACCATCTCCAGATTTGCTAACGACGAGTCCAAGACGCTGGCTCACATTGGATTGTTACGGAAACACGAAGGCTCTCCGAAACCTTGGTTCCCACCTCCATTCTCATGCTATCCTGCGCCCTGGTGTTCCGTTGACTTCAAGAAGTACTGTTCAGCGTTACTGCGACCAAGCACACCATAATGTCCTCCATGTATCATCTCAACGCCTCCCTAACCAGAAGCATACCCATCAGCCAGCAAGCCCCTGATATGACATTCACTCAACTCTCCCTGGAGCGGAACTACTTTTTAGGATTTTGCCTTTCGCTCATTGCCTATGGTACGTCCCTCAACTCTATGCAACAAATAAACATGATGCGGATAGCATAATACAGGTGCATCATTCCTCTTGTTTCTCCGTACATCCTACATCCTCTTGTACCAGCGCAAATACCAACACCACAAGAAGACGACTCTTGCACTCCTCATCTACCTTTGCATAACATTTTCTTTCTTGACAACATTTACAATATGCAATATCTTCATCAAAACGCGATCCTTCGTCGATTTTCGAGATTACCCCGGTGGCCCGGTGGCATATATGCAAGCTATTCACGTCAGTCCGCCTATTGCGACTATGACTGTGACTGCATTCTTCGTGAACTACCTCACCGATATCTTGCTAGTACGTGTACTGAACCGTTACCATTGATCCTACGTTCACCTCGTCGTTAGCTATATCGTTGTTTTGTAGTCTTCAGAGACAAAATATGGGTCGTTTGCTTGCTGTTCCTTCCATTTCTGGGGATAACGGGTAAGTGACGTAATACTCAATTGTCAAATGCCTGGCGTGCAACTACTATTCAAAGGTCTCGGCTTCACTTTCATTTGCACGGTATCGCGTTCAATGAAGACACTCTGGAACACCGTCGACATAGGCCTATCATACTTCATCATATCATCAGCATCCAATGTTATCATCACTGCCCTGATCACAACTCGCCTCCTTCTTCAGCGACGGCGGATAAATGCGATATGTCCTCAATCATATGGGAAGGTCTACCTCACGGCGAGTGCAGTACTTATCGAAAGTTGTGCATTGAAC
>MU151276.1:19274-48808 GCA_015584085.1 Macrolepiota fuliginosa MF-IS2
ATAATACAGGTGCATCATTCCTCTTGTTTCTCCGTACATCCTACATCCTCTTGTACCAGCGCAAATACCAACACCACAAGAAGATGACTCTTGCACTCCTCATCTACCTTTGCATAACATTTTCTTTCTTGACAACATTTACAATATGCAATATCTTCATCAAAACGCGATCCTTCGTCGATTTTCGAGATTACCCCGGTGGCCCGGTGGCATATATGCAAGCTATTCACGTCAGTCCGCCTATTGCGACTATGACTGTGACTGCATTCTCCGTGAACTACCTCACCGATATCTTGTTAGTACGTGTACTGAACCGTTACCATTGATCCTACATTCACCTCGTCGTTAGCTATATCGTTGTTTTGTAGTCTTCAGAGACAAAATATGGGTCGTTTGCTTGCTGTTCCTTCCATTTCTGGGGATAACGGGTAAGTGACGTAATACTCAATTGTCAAATGCCTGGCGTGCAACTACTATTCAAAGGTCTCGGCTTCACTTTCATTTGCACGGTATCGCGTTCAATGAAGACACTCTGGAACACCGTCGACATAGGCCTATCATACTTCATCATATCATCAGCATCCAATGTTATCATCACTGCCCTGATCACAACTCGCCTCCTTCTTCAGCGACGGCGGATAAATGCGATATGTCCTCAATCATATGGGAAGGTCTACC
Source organism: Macrolepiota fuliginosa MF-IS2 (assembly GCA_015584085.1). Lineage (NCBI taxonomy): Eukaryota > Fungi > Basidiomycota > Agaricomycetes > Agaricales > Agaricaceae > Macrolepiota > Macrolepiota fuliginosa. The sequence continues at coordinate 19,953 of MU151276.1, forward strand.
TCACGGCGAGTGCAGTACTTATCGAAAGTTGTGCATTGAACGCCATCGTTTATGCCTTCTTTACGATACCATACGGGATCGGCAATTCGTTGTCGTATTTGGCTGTGAGCATGTGCACACAGGTCCAGGTGAGCACTCACCCCTGTTAGGACGAACAAAAGCTTGGTTAACTGTATCACGCTCTCCTAGTTTGTCGCATCTTGTCTCGTGATTTACCGAATAGCCAAGAAGCAAGCATGGAGTAGAAGACTGACAGAACAGCTCTCAACACGGACTGTCAATGTGGATACTATCGTCACCTCTGAAGTGGAGGTCGTAGAATGATTGTACACACGGCTCCCATGTACATTCTTGTTGTCCAAGAGAGGCAGTTTGTAAAAAGAAAAAATCTGAGACGAGCTCCAAAAGACCGGGTCTGATTATTGACTGCGCGGTCCTCATGTACCTAGTGGCATACTTGGCGAGACTCAATGGTGTAATGAATCCCGCCCCACAGCTATTAAGCCACTTATGGGAGGAGAACTGCTCGTTTCTATGACTCGCCCGTATGGACAATAGAGTGTTCTTCTGGTGGTCATTTATGCGGCGATGGGTGATTCTTGTGAGACCAAGCACCAGATTTTCATGTTCCTCGCTGCGTCATCCCTGGATGCATATTACGTTACCGTGAGAGGGCCTGAAGCCGGCATATTCTATCAGATGGTACCTACCATCGCTCTAGCTGTGAGGGCTATGAGGGCTATGAGGGCTATGAGGGCTATGAGGGCCAATGTATCCCCGACATGGACAGTTCTATGAACGACCTTGGCGAAGTTGGATACTGCTGCCGTCACGCTCAGACACACGAAACTCAGTTCAGTTTACACAAGTGTGCACATAAAACTGAACACTCAACCACTTTTATCACTCCCCCGCGATCGTCATCCCTTTAGTTGTCATGCCCCCAACTGGCTTGGTCACTAAGAAACCCGCTTTCGTCTTCCCCAAATCTCATCACCTTGACGCCCTGGATACCCTCTCTGGCTTGACCTTCGATTTTTTTGAGTTTTTCGCCAGCGCTGATTCGGTTCATGGGTGAGTGTACGTGGCATGCTATGGAACATAAACCACGTGAACCAGCGGATTGCTCTTGTGCGGAACCTAACTTTTGCTGGAAGCACCGGTAATACTCTCCGTGCAAACCCCAGGACCGTCTTTCACCCTAATGGACCCAGAAGGAACTCGATGAAGCTCAGGCCAAAGGAGGAGTATACCACCCGTGTTACTATGTGAGCACGCTAGACTTTGGTGCCGTCAGGTTGTACTGATACTATCTAGATTCGACATTTGCTATATGTCTCAATGATACGGACACTTTCTTCCAGCATGCTAGGGTTCCAGAGGCTCGTGGCTATGTCAGAACTTATGGCCTCCTATATGAGAAAACACCGAGGTGTGTTGACGCATGTAGTGGTGTAGGCTGCTAAATCACCGGTGATATTTGGGTCTCGCTGAGTGCACATCAGGGAGAAATTGATATCATCGGAGGTATCAACCACCAATCACTGAATCCTGCCACTCACACAAACGAAGGTTTGCTTGCTCAATTTATGTGCCCGCTGATCGCCTAGACCGACGAACAGGTTGCGCAATGCCTACATCTCGAGACCAAATAGGGCATGGCCCGCTGCCGGCTGTGTCATAGTCCATTGTGATCGTTCAAAGCCTTCCTAAGATCCCCAACGAGAACTACTGCGATCGACACGTCAATTGGAACACCGACTGCGGAGTCAAACTCCAGACAACTAACAGCTATGGCCTATCATTTAACAAAAATGGTGGAAGGCGGTACATTATTGAGAACAGGCACTCTCTTCTGGTGGCCACGTTCGGCACCGAACATATATATGATAAATATATATGAACTCCGGCCTTGGGTTAGGCTAAGTAGCGTCCAAGTCCCCCGGGCGGTGAAGTCGAGGAGGAACGCGGCAGGTCACCCATAACGCATCCTCAGTCGACCACCTGAGCCAGAGTTCAGATATGTATGAGCGCTCTGGAGGATGGGCCTGTTCCACTAGTTGCTGACATTGGTGGTCCGAAACACATTCTCACGTGATCATCGACATTTGGGCCTCGACGTCCGATGCCAATGGCCCGCCGTGTGCAACTATTGCAACACTCTCCTCGCTCTTTGTGATGCCAGCTAATTCCTCGCGAACGTCTACAAACTCTTGTGCGGGGTATGGTCGTATGATATATAATCATATTACTTGGAGTTCACCAACCCCTCACGCGGCTACAGAACTATCAGTAACATCCTACCGGAGGGGGGCGTCTCGTACTATGGCCGTTCTGCTGATATCCACACAGCATACATCACGAAGGGCAGCAGGTCAAAGGTCAAAGTATGTGTTACAAGGTCCAGGTGCACACAAATGATATCAATAACCATTAAATCTGAAGGTCGCCCTTAAAGTCCTGCACATAGATACAGAGGACCCAGATATGGTCAAGAAGACCAAAGAGGTGAGTCATCAGTGCTTTACAACAAGGAGAATTTTCGAATGAGGTGCTTCTCCTTGTTATTCCAGGTCCTGACTTGAGAAACGGTGGTTTGGTTGACGTTGGATCATCCCAATATCTTGGAGTTCCTCGGCCTCGACCATGGAAGCTTCGACTGTCCGGCCCTGGTCCACCTTTTTTGCAACAATGGCGTGATCGGCGATTACTTGATATGGTATCCACAGGTTGATAGACTGTCTATAGTGCGCGTTCATCTCTTCTTGTAAACCTTGCTGAATGGTCTTTGAATAGATTCGAGGTGTCGCCGAGGGCCTCAGATATCTTCACCAGATGGACGTTGTGCATGGGGACCTTAGACCGGCACGTAAATACTAGTCGGAGAAGCGTTCAGTATTCACTGACCACTCAGATCACTCTAGCCCAATATCCTCATGAATGAAGACGGTCACCCACTTCTGTGCTTTTGCTGTTCCACACTCCTTAGGATGATTGAGGGTCAAGAACCCCGAGAATGGTACATTGCAGTCGCGCTTTACTAAGCACCGGAGGTGTTAATGCTGGGTGATGGCCCACATAAGGCCTCCAATGTCTACGCCTTTGCGATCACGTCCCATCAGGTGTGTCCTGTCGTGTGTCGTTGATTGTTTATAACCGACAGTTAGACAGATTTGGACAAAGACTCAATCTTTCCAAGACCATCGTTTGGACATGGAGGAATTTCTGCAGGAGGTTATGCAGAGAGGTGCAAGGCCGGAATATCCAGATCCCACACCCCTGGGAACCAAATCAATTTGGAAGATTTTTGAAGAGTGCTGGAGACAAGACCCTCATAAAAGGTTAGACATGGAATCTGCCGTGCAGAAAATATCGAGTATAAGCCTTCCAAGGCAGCGAATATTATCCACCTGTCAAAATAGGGTCTCGTCAATGGGAACCCGATGCTTATAATCCCCGGCCTATCAAACCCTGTCTGTTCTTCGCGCTTTACTGCATAACATATCATAAATCGGGTGGCTCCTGTAAGCGATAACTTTTGGCGTCGGCTGCAGGTCAAGATATCATAGGAAAAGTTGGGTAAAGGACAAAATCATGACTTCCAAGCGCAATCAATGCTTCTAATTCTGGGTGTGGGCAGGGTTGTCATGAAACAACCGGATGTGATGATCACTGCGAATACGAGCGTCGTAGTTCTGTCTGTATAACATCAAGAGCGGCGTTGTCTGGGCTACGCTACACCACCCTGGGAACGAAAGTGACAGTTGCTGAATACTTGGTATTGACGTACCATCAATGTGTATTAATAAAAGAACACTGTTCATATGTAGATAAGTAGTGAGTATTACGGTAAGAGACAAGCTAATGGTGTCATACCAATTCGGCGGGCCTTCGCTTCCGTCAACACCTCACTAAATCCTAAATCAACTAAACTATGCATTACGAAACCCTACATGTTCCCAACTCCTTCACAACCAGGGTCTTTCTGACTTTTGTCCCACCAAGTGATGAAAATTTCTTCCCCCGTTTTCCTATCGTTTCTTGTCGCGTCAGCACATGGGGCTACATATACCATCTCGGATATCGTTGCCGGTCCAAAATTCTTTGACTTCTTCGAGTTTCAAACGATTCCTGATCCAGTTCATGGACGAGTGTACGCCAATTTTCGTCATCACATCCTCCATGTGGTTGAAACGTGTTGGAAAACCAGCAACTATGTGGATCGCACCACCGCACTGAAGCAGAATCTGACTTTCGCTGGAGATGCCAACAGCATTGTGCGCGCCGACTTCAAGACCGTCTTAAATCCTAAAGGGCCCGGAAGGAACTCGGTAAGGATCAGATCCAAGAAGACTTATATGACCCATGTCGCTGTGTGAGTATACGCCAAAACTGACTTTGTTCGATCCCTCTGAGTTCAAGCATCATCTAGATTCGACGTTCACCACATGCCTCAAGGATGCGGGTATATTTCTCCTCCAAATACCTCATTTTGTCGTGTAAATTCACCTGCGTGCTAGAACCTGGCCGGCTATTCGAGAAATGAACGTATCTCAGTGGCCCAATGGCGTATGTCTGATGCTATCGTTCACATCATACCGGGTTCTTATACTATTTATAGGAGGGAGGACTGGTTGACATGCTTGAGGGTGTTAATGACCAAACTCCAAATGTTGTTACCCTCCATACGAACGAAGGTTTGCTTACTTTCCCCGATAATACGCGACAACTGAAAAATTAATCATTATTCAGGTTGCACCATGCCTGCCTCGCGCGACCAAACAGGGTACGATAATGAGCTATACATTGTTTAATTCCAGCGTTCCGAACGGCCCACAGGATTTCTCGTCAAAACAATTGTAACCGTCTCATCAACAACAACGCCGGCTGCGGCGTTGAATCTCCCACGACCAAGAGTTACGGACCTCCTTTCAATAGTAACGGTGGCGGATGGTGTGTATTAACCTCTGAAGCACTGACAGTCGTTAATTCTATCACTCTAGGTACATAGTGGAGCGCGCTTCTACATATATCAAGATCTTCTTCTGGCCTCGCGACTCGACATCCGTTCCCGATGACGTCAGGAACGGAAGTATAAGCATCAACACCGATATGTGGGTACGTCAAACCATATGCAGCCATCATGATACAGCCGTTCAATATATTCTTTTCAAGGGAACACCCATCGCTTTCTTCCCCGACACGTCTTGCAACATGACCCAGCAATTCAGCAACCATAACATTGTCATTGGCTTATCCTTGTGTGCGTGACGGCTCTTTGACAAAGGTGACCGTTTTTGACTACGACACCAACCTGTAGGCGGCGACTGGGCCGGTGGATTGAGTTTCGGAGAGAGCGGCTGTCCAGGCAATTGTGTTGGTATGTACCTTGTAACAGAGCTGTTCATTAAAGCTAACATAGTTAAATTTAAGATTTCGTCAATAATAACCCAGGCGCCTTCACTGATGCGTACTTTGACTTTGCTTCAATTCGCATCTATCAGAGCAGATTCAAGAGAAACGTAATTGAGACCAACAGCTAGGTTGGCAGGCGTATGTCCCTCATGCCTCTAACCCGAGAGCATCAGTAAATAGACTCAGCTCTCCTTTGCCTCCTTCCCTCCTGCGCTACTTCTGTAAACGAGCATTATAAAACTTATATAACTACCATCCCTCGACAAGATCGATATTTGCATTATCCAAACTCCTGTGACTATCTACAAACTTCAAAGTAGAACATGATCAGCCATTGCTAACGTAGACACTCATCAGACACTCATCGAAACCAGGGATCCACTCATGTTGCATTTATTTGCCATCGCACACTGATCATTGGCCGGGTGCATACTGTATGATGCATCCCTCTGCACCCTTGAGTGCGTTGCCCATCACGACCCTCTTGTTGCTATGGTAAACGATATGTAACTACATTTCATTCACGCTGCGCTGGAGGTGTAGTTTCTGTTGATACATTCGAGGTATACATCATAGTATACCGCGTTCATTGATTGCTTGTCGTTCCGTCTGTTCTTCGCGTCCCAGTGTTGTCCATGATCTCGAGATTTGAGTACTTGCCACCCATTTCATTTGTTCTCTCACTGACCGTATCAAGCAGATTACCCCGCTATATAAACCTTCACCGCTTAACAGTTTCCTTTGTTGAATTCCAACGTGTCCAGATCTCGGGACGCATTACCGTCCCTACCCCACATCAAAGATGGAACTAAACTACTGGGTGACCGGCAGGTATGGTATATATAGCACCTATCTCTTATACACTATAACGGACATGTGGTGTAGGAGTTGGGATACCCTTATTAATCGGGGATTGTGATAATTTTACCCTGGTTTATCGTAATCGCGGTGTACGACTATAGTCGCCCAAGAGTTATGTGGTCCCTGAAGGGCAATGTTAAAGTGGTGTCGCTCAGATGAATGAGAAGTTGGTGCAGTGTAATATCTGGCATTTACTACAGAAAAAACACCCCCAGACGGTTTAGCCATGTCATCCTGATCTATGAAAGCGATGTTGATGGTCTTTTCAAAATCGAAATTGAGCTCCTCCCAACGACCCGGGAGGCCGGAGAGACCATGATCAGCATGAGCATAGTTCTCTTGGCGGTAAGCACTCGCACTATTCACAGACATTTCCCATCCCGAACCTCTCTCTTGTCCCCCAGATCCAGGTCTCTGTTGTGCTTTAGATGCCTCTGGTTGTTTGACTGGCCTTCTGGTTCCAAAATTTAAAGGCACACGATCCGTGACAGCATCCTCTGCAACATAAATTAGTGAATAGGGGTCAAGTGACATCATGACATACACACAGGCTGTCACTTATCGAGCCAGTAGTAGTTCGTGGGTGTGTTTTCTCGTCCACAGGCCACGTGATCCAACCCCTCAACAGCACAGCACCGGTAACGTATTCATTCACCACTTCCATTCCGCCCACCATCACACATTAGACTTGTTGTCATTCCCCTCTGAGACTCCCACCTATCTCGACGCGCCTTTAAACCCACCCTCCCGTATTCCCTCAGACTCCGGCAGAGGTGATCGAAGGACACGTTACGGGGAGACCCGACTGTGTTCCTCTTCGACCTCACCGCCTGGGGCCCTGGGCATTCGCAGCCCAGTCCCCTTTCTCCCAAACGTCACTGCCAGTATTCTTTACTTAGAGTCATCGCAATACAATCTTGATTAATTTCGAGAACTGGCTTCACGGACGAGAAATGGGGGGCAGCTGTGACCGAACAACAATCGATTTAAATATGGAAATGCCGAGCGTTCACACAATGCCTTCTGCCAATATCCTATACCTTCAACAGCGTCTTTTTCGAATAAAGGGACTACTAAGCTCTGTGTAATTAGTAGGCTGTATTCCTATGGTGTCTATTTAAATCGCGAGCATTTACGTACAAATGTACATTCTATAGCGATCAGTGTTTAGTATTCATTTATCAAGCTGGCACTCAAGTCAGGAACCCATAGCTACCACGATCACGATCCTCACTCACCTTCATCAAAGTACCAGAGCTGATTCTCGCCATGCCATTTCGGCCCGATCTCGATGTCAATTCCTTGACCGTGGTTAGAGAGGTCGAGGCACCTATTGACGTCCGGAACGCAGATCCTGATAACAACGTCAGTTGCATCCAATATAAGGCGCTACAGTAGATGCACCTGAGCTTATTATCCGACTCATGCCAAATGTGCCACTTGTATGGCTCTTGGGCGCCGATGGCCTTGGTTCCATCATGATAATCGTTGTTGTTATTACCCTCATGTCCTTCCGCTGCAACATAAAGGCGTGTGGAAACGTTCCTCAAGGTCCACCCCCGACTGTCTTGTTGAAGCTCCCACTGATGATCGCGTTAATGAGACCCCCGTAGTAATGAATGGGAGTGGTGGCTACCTTCTGGTTATCTCCGCCATGAAATCCATAGCCGATGACTAAGGAACCAAAGATCGCACGCATTGGCCTGCGGGAGATACAGCAATGAGGGGAGGGGCGTACTAGAACGATTATCAGCACTAGAAAGATCAAGAGCACGTTCTGTGTTCTTGACATTGATAATCTTGTAACGGCGGCCAGACCGGATTTCGCTGAGAGACATGTCGATGATAGATGATGATAGATGATATTCTGGGGTGCCCAGCGTCCATCATCCAGTTTATATATCCCATCAAGACAAGGAAGGAGGCTCCTCATGAAGTCATATGATGGATTGACAAATGTCAAGATTGGGGTTAAGATTACAGGAATAGTGGATACCTGTTAGGGTGTTCTTCTAGTTTTCCAATCTAGTGAATTCAAAAGAAGGTCCCCCAGAGTTCATTTCTCATCAGTACCTCCATAGATGGAGATTTCGCGAACCGATTCTAGAAGGCGTCATTCAAATTTCAAGGGTAGTGCTCAAGTCATCGCCAGGTGCTACTCCAGCATATAGTACCTATCTCTTATACATTATAATGGGCATATGGTGTAGGAGTTGGGATACTCTTATTAATTGGGGATTGTGATAACCGTGATCGCGGTGTATGACTGTAGTCGCTCAGGAGTTATGCTGTCCCTGGAAGGCGATGTTAAAGTGGCTCCGCTCAGACGAGTGGGGGGGGAGTTGGTGCAGTGTAAGGGTAGTGGATCAATGTGCACCACTCGATGGAAGGCTTTGTCAACAGAGAAATCCATGAACCATGAAAAGGTGGAACCCATAGATGATGGACAAGCTAGAAATGTGTTTTCAGGTGGGTTTTATGACATGCAGAACTGAGGTCAACAGGCATCGCCCATCGAGAAAGCCGCTCACTCTCCATGGGTCGAAGCTCCCAGACTCCATGGGCGAAAAATGAATGCGGTCGAATTTCTCTTTCGCGTAGCGCATTTTCTGCGAAAATCTTGACACTTGCTGGTGATTTTGACTCTCTAATCGTTGCGGGGGGTATTGAAGAGCTTTACCACTGCCTCTCACATATGTTTGCGTAGCAGCAAGTAGAGGTACCATAGTTTGCGATGGATGTTTAATCTGCTGTCCCCTGTTTTCTAGCTAAGTTCATCGGGATTCTGCCCTGGCCACGATAAGGTGGAACGTGTGCTTATCAAACTGTAGCGGGACCCGAAATCCGACGAGACACAATCCCTCAATGACCTATGGTCCTAGGTATCTTCAGCCCTGATATTAGTAGCTCGTGGTCACAATGTGTTGATTATGACATATCATCGGGGCACATCAAATTGAAATACTCATGTTTCAGGCTATAAGTACATATTTAGGTACACTCGTCAGGACTCGGACATTCTTCTTATACTACGATCATCAACCTAAGAGCCACCCTGAACACCTGTAGCGCAGCGGCCACTGTTGGGATCAACCGTGAACGTGTAGACAGATCCACTGTTAATCTTGCCGAAGCCACCCTAAATTAATACTTTGAGTTATCAAGATCAGTAAACCACTAGTGCTGTGGCTTACCGCCCTGCACCTCCTTGCGACGTCGTTGAGAACGGTCCGGCAATTGATCTCGGATGGCGGAGCAAAAGCATTCAAGCTGTTGTATGCGATGAGGTCACCTGGATTGATTGGGGTGAAAACTCTAGAGTAAGAAGTTTGAATGAAGCATCACATACATCTGTTGCCATTGGGCAAGTTATAGCAGCGGCTTTTTGAATCACCAATGCGGATCTGTGGATTTGTGGGTCGGTGAGTTAATAGCTGTTGAGAGGTGAGCACCAGAAGGGCTGTTACCGGTTTACTAGCAGCGTCGGCGCAGAAGTCAATAATGAATTGAGCACAGCTACTAGCTGGACCAGCACCCGCTGGGTAACATGTTCGCGGCCCGGCGGCTTGAGCCATGGTGAGGGCCAAAAGACTGGTCAAGAAAACCTGGCATTTGCGTCAGATCGCATGTGCAAAACGCCATACTTCGGTCACACGTACAATTTTGAACATATTGAATGAGTATGAGAGGAAACTGAAGGGACTCGAAGCGAGCTAGAGAATTACTACGGTTAGTGAGAGTTCTTATACCTTTGGAAATACCTACAAATCGTTATTTTTCCTCCAGCTGGACAACCACTACCTCCCAAAGCCCGCACCGCACAGAACTCAAGAGGGCTAGGGTGGCAATAATGGTATGAGCGACAGGAGTTTTGTGTGAGTTTCGACTCGTAATTGACACTGACACCTCATATAGAATCAGTTTTATCCTTGGCACTGTTAAATAGGTCCCGGGAATTATGTTGAACATGATTTATTCATGGGTTGGTATGATATAAACAGGGCATGGTTAAATTTCAATATAGCACGAGTAGATGTTTTGTCTACTATTGGGGAGCGACTGAGCCAGAGTAAACTTAAATGCTTGAAGGGTGCCACCTAGAAATGCCGTGCCTCGAGACTAGTCCCGCAACATGTACCCTTTTCTGAACTTGGTTAATACAGGTCGTGTGCAGTTAACACGCCGGACTGCACTATTCAATGAGTGTCAATCTTAGTGGTGCGCGTGCCCTTTTCAATGCCTCAGTGTACAGTAAACGTATGGTTCTAGAAGATAGAAATGTTCTTCTATTGTGGGCGGTGGCACTTTAGACTTGGACGTGACTCATAGGCCAAGCCAAATAATGATATGCGATGTCGTAATTAGGTAACTTTCAACCCAGGCACAAGGAGCAGCCCGCGAATGCTTTGTTTGAGCGGAGCTCAAGTCGGAGATCAACCTTTTGCACAGGTCCCACGTTTGTGGTCTTCTGCGGAAGCACAGGAGATGGTCTAACCAGCCTCGCGTGGTTTGTATCGGGGGTCTTTGGAACCCCATGACTGCCCATTTGTGACCAACGCCCTTCCTTTCCCTCTCTTTCCTCCACCACCTGTGTGCTGACGCCGGCCAACGGCCAGATCCTGAACGCTCACGGTAATCTTCCACTGATTAATGTTTTCGCGCCACACCATTGTGGTCACTGACGTATTCTGAGAAGGTTACCGTCCATCCATTACAATCGACAAAATAGGAGGCCTGAACGATTCTCTTCGGGACCTTGAATATGCGTTTTATGTGAGCCTGAATCCCCTGTATTTTGGGCAACACTCACTGACTCCTGTGTGCGCGTGGCCTTAAGTGCTCACCACCTCAACTTGACATGGCTCCAACTAGATCTGGACGGCAATAGCAGACGTGTTAATGGTGAGTGTTATTTCCTCAAAAAATGTCGTAAGTCATTAATCAGTTAGAGTGTGATCCCCTGGCGCTTTCGTATCCTCCGCCTCAATCGACATGGTTGTCTTATCTCAGCTAATGACCTCCCTTTGCACTTCGCCTTCGTTAACACTCGCTACTAGGCACGGTCTTGCGCCTTCGGCTGATGGAACCATGACATGATCGACTTTCCACCTTTATCATGTGTAACCGCCACACTGGGTGGAGATACACGTAGGAAGTGACCACCATCTCATTCCAGATCTGGGAACAATAGGCGTCTCGTAGTCTCTGTGCCCGATAATGAGAAGACCTCTGGCATCCATCTTTTGCTGACTTTCTATCAAATGTTCAAACTGGACGTTCAATTTCTATGGTCTCTTTTCTCGATCGATGATAAGACCACATTCATCACGAATACAGGCAGAGCATCTTGTAACACAGGTCTCATACTGAGCTTGTAACTACTAAGGGGGACTGGGTTACGGTCACACTGGGACTTTGGCTATTTTCACGTGTTTTCAACACGCAGGACGTGGCCGAGTAAAAATAGGGATAACTCACGTCCAAACGATGGTTGTCGTTGTCTCCGTTATGAACGGAGGTTGCGATATTAAGGCATGGAGCACCTTATTCTGCGTGAATACAGGAAGGTTCTGGGGGTAATAAGAACAGGGTTGCGTCAGCTATGGAAGGACAGCTCACCGCTGCAGCTGCAGCTGCAATGAACAGGATTGAGGCGGTGAAGGACAATTTCGAGGGCATCGGTAGAATCAATCAGTTGTCTTATCGTCCGTGCCAATTCATTCAGGTACTTATAGCCTTTCGGCTTTCGAGTTTCCCCGTTTGTTTCGCTCTAGATTTTATCCTAGCATACGCACGATCATCGGTGCGCGATATTCTAGATGATTCAGCATTCCTAGATAGCACTGTGAAATCAGGACGTAAACCCCCGACGTTGTCCATCTTCCCCTGCACTCTGTTATCGCGTTTCATCCATATAAAGATCAGAATGACTGCGCAAGTTCAACAACGCCTCGAAGACTCTCACACCTGCAAGATATCCCCGTCATTTAACTTTACATATGCTCGTATATCAGTAAGTATTACGCTATTCCGCCAAGAAACGTAGTCAATGCCGCTTTGTTCAGGTACGCATGGACTTAGAAAACCCACGATCGCGCTGAAATTTGTAATTCTTTCCACCATTTTCTCCTTTCTAACCTTTTTCTTGCCACGGAATGCGGTGGCATATCCCCAACGGAGCGAATAGGTGTGTGTGGAAATAGCCACAAGAGACTACATGAGGACGAACACTTCGACCACGCTTTGATACGCCTTGATCAGTAGAGGTTTTTCTTGATTTTTATCAGTTTCATTGACCCTTTAATGTCATTTTTGTAGCTTACTTGTATGGTGCATTGACTATGACTTTGGCTGTAGAAAGCATATAAAAGCCATTGAAAATGGATAGTTCTAAATCTTAGAATCATCCTGTATTCCCCTAAAATCTCTTAAATCTAAACCGGCTCTATTATCTCGAACCTCGTGCCTCCGACAACGCCTTATCCCCCGAGCACCGCACATTCCCCACGGGTGGACCGAAAAGACGGTAATATAGAAGTATAAGTAGGGAGTTGAAGACCGCAAACGATAGGAATTCATACGTTCAACTCATCCACCCATGAAGCGTTTCGTTCTTCTGCATACTTTCATGGCTGTTGCGTTGGCGGGCATTGGTCCCGTCACCGACTTACATATCGGCAACCGAATCATCTCCCCAGATGGTTTCAACCGATCGTGAGGCCCAGTCAATGAGTTGGTCTTCGTAGTTTCTGATTATTCATTAGCACGGTTTTGGCGGGGACAGCAACGGCCTTCTCCATGCCAGGCCCATTAATAAGTGGGACAAAGGTTAGCATTACCTCGATGATGTAGTTATGCTTCTAACAAATCCGTCTTGGGATAGGGAGACCGCTTCCAAATTAACGTAATCAATGAGTTGACGGACACTACAATGCTGAGGAGCACGAGCATCGTGGGTTCTTCTGCTGTATTCCGCATTTCGCATCTGATGGCTGCTTTAGCATTGGCATGGTTTTTTCCAAGCTGGTTCCAGCTGGGCTGATGGACCTGTTGGCGTCGCCCAATGTCCCATCGCTCCAGGAAACTCTTTCTTGTACGACTTCAGCGTTCCAGATCAAGCGGGCACTTTTTGGTACCATTCTCATTATTGTGAGTATCATGGAGAACAGCAGATAAGCTTTTGATGCTGAGATCGGCTAGCAACCCAATACTGCGACGGTCTTCGCGGAGCTATTGTTGTTCGGGACCCTAATGATCCCCATCTTTCCTTGTGAGTTTGACTGATCGCCGTGCTTGGGTTACGACTGATTCTTAACTAATTATAGGTACGACGTGGATACTGGTTTGTCATAAATAACCCTTCTACGCCGAAGCTTACTTGAGATGTCCAGATGACACTGTGATCACGCTCGCTGATTGGTATGTTTTTAGATGTTTTATTCTTCATGTCTATGCGTATGCCCACAATTATCAAGGTACCATGTGCCAGCAAAATCGGCTGGACTCGTTCCAACCGAGGATGCAACGCTCATCAATGGCCTTGGACGTTACTCGGGAGGCCCGACGACTCCTCTCACCGTAATCTCTGTTGATGCCGGAAAGAGATACAGATTTCGCCTTGTATCCATCTCTTGCGACCCCAATTTCACCTTCTCTATTGACGGACATGCCATGGTGGGTCACGCACAGACTGGTGACGCTGTTTCGCTGACCCGACTTCCTCTCAGGTCATCATTGAAGTCGATGGTGTCAATGTCATTCCTCTTCAAGTAGACTCGATCCAAATCTTCGCTGGCCAACGCTACTCCTTCGTCCTTAATGCTAACCAACCCGCGGATAATTACTGGGTCCGCGCCCTTCCGAACGTCGGCCCTAGTGACTTCACGAATGGTGTCAATTCTGCTATCCTCCGGTATTCGGGCGCCCCTATAGCTGATCCCACCAGCGTGCAAACCACCAGCACAAGCCCTCTAGTCGAAACAGACCTCCATCCTCTGGAGAACCCTGGCGCACCTGGGACTCCCGCACTCGGCGCAGCTGACGTCAACCTCGAGCTTGATATCGCCTTTAATGGGACAAGGTTCCTTGTCAACGGTGCTACCTTCACACCCCCAACCACTCCTGTCCTCTTGCAAATCATAAGTGGTGCAAGAGCCGCATCTGAACTCCTCCCTTCTGGAAGTGTCTATACACTCCCACCAAACTCTGTCATCGAGGTGAATCTGCCTGGAGGTGCTATTGGAAGCCCCGTGAGTACATGAACCTAGAGATGTATTTCCGAGTTGACAACCCTATCTTTAGCATCCCTTCCACTTGCACGGTGTACGTTTTCTTGCCTTCATCCGGAGATATCCAATTTGACTCGTTGATAGCACGCGTTTGATGTGATCCGCAGCGCCGGGAACTCGACGCTTAACTTTGTCAACCCCGTTAGGCGTGATGTTGTCAGTCTGGGAGCTAGTACGAGCGATAATGTGACGATCCGCTTCCAGACCAACAATCCTGGTCCCTGGATTTTCCACTGGTGCGTACCCTACCTGCGATAGAGACCTTTGTTAAGTGCACTGATCCCCCTTGTAGCCATATTGATTGGCATTTGGAAGCGTAAGTGTGTTGTGATCCGAATCCCACGGGAAGCTGACACCCTACCGATAGTGGGTTGTCCATAGTATTTGCAGAAGACGCTGACACCGTCGCAACCGATACCCAACCTAGTACGATTCTTCTTTGATATGTGGTTCTCGGGTCTAATGTTCTATCACAGCTGCTTGGGGCGATCTCTGCCCCATTTATGACGCGTTGCCTTCTGATGAGCTCTAAAAAGTTATCTCCTATTTATGGAACATAAATAATATATAGGACATTGTTTGTTGGTAGATAAATAACTTTCAATCCAACAAGTTAGAACAGCACTTTATGCATATTTAAGACGCCCACATACTATCAATAGTTTAGTAGGTGGAAAATCTGCACCTATTTAAGCCGAGGGAACAAGATAAAATACTCTAGATTATCCTGCTGTGCGTCTCCCGTGTCAGTGTCGACGGCTCGGAGGTTGTGAGAGTGTTGGCAGATGGAGGGGTTCCTGCCGCCCAAAGAGGTACACAAAATCAGTGCAATCAAGTTGTCAGGCGGGACATTCAACTTTCAAGCGAAGGGGGTCCTGGGTTTAGAATTGTGGAACCACGTTTATTCAACCCGTGCTTTCAACATAGGCACAACGTAATTAACATGCAACGCTCAGACTGATGATGGTATTGCTATGGTCGTCATAATATATCGAGACGTACACTCCGCGACACGAACATGCTTTATACCTAGGTGACAATACCCTTCCCATCCTCCAACCTAAACCTTATGACACCCTCACTCTCAGTCCACGGTACCTCGTCCTCCCAGTGTGTAATGACAACCACAGCCTGGTCACTTCCAATCCCCTCCCTTAAATATTTCCTCGCAGCGCCCACCATCTCCTCATTCATCCCACTCCAAACCTCATCCAAGAGCACTACCGGCGGTCGACCCACAAGCGCACGCATAAGTAACACCATCCTCTGCCCTCCCATGCTCAGGTCCGTGAACCTCTTCTCTGCAAACTCTTGTGCCACTTCCCTTGGGTATTCAGAGGGCGCCCATGCGGATGGACCAAGATTTTCGAGCATTTCCCATACGCGCTCCTTGCGCCACTCGTGCAAGGATTCTTTGCCTGGTTCAGTGGCGCCCAACCCGCCGCCAGGGAGAGGAACAAACACGCCTTCAAACCCGGTACCGATTGCTTCGAGCACGGACATCCCGGGGTGTCTGCGGGGGAATGCGTCGAAGAGTTCCGGTGAGACTGCGCCAATGGATTGGCGGAGGTGTGCTGTAGGGATACGTTTGCGGTGGTTGAGCACAAATTTGGATGGGATTGAAGGGTGGGGTGGGGATGGTAGGAGGAGGTGCGGCTGGATATAAGATTGTGGATGATCGCCGAGGATGAGGGAGAGGAGGGTTGTTTTTCCGGAGCCTGGATTGGGTTAGGTTTTAAGAGTCGTTTTCGTTGGTTTGACGTACCATTTGCACCCTGGAGATGCCATCGTTCGCCTTGGCGTACTTGCCAGTTGATATCACGTAGTACCTGAGGATGCAGTATACGTGAGGTTGGAAAGGTGTTAGGGGAAGGTAACACTCACGATACGATCGGCGTATTTGACGCTCACGCTCTGGAGGTCAAGAACGATTGGACCTGTGTTTTTGATGTCACCCGCGTTCGATGAGCCGAAGAATGGAGAATCGTGCTTGATGAGGGGTAGAATGCGATCCTTTGGTCCAGCATTGACAGTTCCATCTTGCACGAGTGCAACGTGCGTAATCCATTCGGGAACGTCGTCCTGTGTTCGAAGTCCGAGGATAACACGTGGTTTTCGCGTCTGGTGCAACTTATGCAGGAGGTGGAGGAGTTTCGGGCGAGACGATACGTCCAGGCCAGCTGTAGCTTGGTTAGGGTAGCAAATAGAGCGAAAAACAGCACCGCTCACTTAGGGGCTCGTCCAGTAACATAACCTGCGGCTTTTTCAGCACTGCTCTAACAATCCTTGCACGCCTCGTTTGCCCGTTACTCAATGCGATGAGCGGCAAGTCCAGCAGCCGTTCAAGATCCATATCCTTCACGAGGTAATTGAAGAGTAACTTGTCCTCGTCCGAGAGCTTGACGACATCGTCGAATGCCGGCTTCTGAATCTTGGGTTTGTCAAAGGGCGATCCCGCGAGTGGGTTTGGCTTGTCGTCGGGTATGCTTTCCGGGAACATACTCTCACGGAGGGTAAGCGCATCCTCATCGCGAATTGCTCCGTATCGTGCGGTGTAATCGTAGAAAGCTCCGCCAGCGCCCCGACCAGGACGATGAGAGAAGGAAACACTGGCGACATGGGCATATGGGTCAACGTTCTTGCCTAGGAAGGGATATAGGCCATCCTGGGCCTTGTATTCAGAGAGAACCCGCAGATGTCCTAACAATGTCTATTTGTGAATGTCGGAGGAGTTACAAAGATTATTGACATAGAAACATACACGAAACAAGGCGCGCTTTCCACTGTCGCCAGAAGAAGCGGACATGACAGCCCAGGCTTCGCCTTCATTGATTATCCACTCGACACCACGCAGAAGAGGCCGTTGGTTGGATGGATCGCCAAATGGGTGGATCGAGGATGACTTTGGGATGTGCACAATGGCTTTTGACGAGAGCCTACGGGCAAAGACTGTGCTCTTTGCCTCGAATCGGAGGCGCAACATTGTTGACCGCAGACAACATTCTTCATACACATCACTCGGCAATGCCCTCGTCCGATCCACCCGAAGTTGCTTGTCATCACCATTAGAATTAAACAAATAAACCATATATACATTGTAATCCTCAATCCTACGTCGCTGCTTTAACCTCAGATGACATACACGTTTCGCTGAAGGCTCCAATCTTCTCTATGACAGATGACGCGTGCGCCTTCCAGCTTGTGCACAGTGTCTCACACGTCTTACAGCTTTTGGTGTGACCTTTGACAAGTTCCACGAACACATGGGAAACGTCATTGAGCGAGTGAACACCCACTCCCAGGCCTTGGAATATGGGTTGTCCACAATACGCCCAACAGCTGCACCAGCGACCGTCTCTCGCCCATGCATCCGATGGGACCTGCTGGTACGATATGATCTCAGTCAAGGCCTTTGACCATATGGCATGGTATCGCAGCTAGGTCGCCTATCAGGCCGATAGAAAGGGTAACTGAAATGTGTGCGTACCCATGGCAGGCGAAACTCCTCGGGGAGGAAGGCGACAAATTCCTCCAGCCTTTCGCTCGTAACCACGCGTGGGGCACATTCATCGAATATGTGAGGGTAATCGTTATGGGCCGCATAGAGTAAAATAAGCTTCGGGTGACGATCACCAAATACCCTACGTCCAACCACCCAATAAGTCAAGAATGATTGAGTGGTGTAGTTCAAACTCACCTCATTCGCTCACAGCAGGTGTTCATTGCGCTATAAACTCTATACTTCTCTGCCGCCCTTGCTATCTCCGCCAAGGATTCAAAACTCTCGTTCAGCAACTTGGGGTGTTTTCGGGCGCCAATAAACTGGAACAGAGTCGTCAGGATGGTCGACGTTTCGGGTAAGTCGATCATGCTACGAGAGTTCCAGTTCCGTGGTATCAAAGCGCCCGTGTGAGCTTCAGCATCTTTACGAACCACGGAGAAGTGTTCCCCGTCAGAACTTTTGAACAAAATCCTGGTGTTGTTGGATACTGATGTGGTACCAACGACCGTCAGTGGGGTGGAGTTCATGTTGGTGGGCACGCACCGTCTGTAACGTTGACCAATATCTGTCCAGTAGTGTTGTAGGGTGGTGGGTTTTCACTAATTGAGCTAGTTGATGTCACCGCAAAGAATGAATCTGGAATTGTGCTTGATTGGTAACGGGAAGTAGCTGGAGTTGGACCAGCGCCACTGGATGCTTGGTTCCCCATGATAGGTTAAGAAGCAAAGCTGTTAAGGCGCTCTGGCTGTCAGCGTCTTTGTTGAAAACGCGCTGCTTCTGCGTGTGAACAAGATCTTGCTACCCATGTGACTTTCTATCTAAATGACTACTAATTTACGAACACCCGGAAGCCGAGCGCTGAGGTCTGTGATCGAGTGTCATACACCTGCCTTCCAATCACCCTAGGGAGGAAGCTCAGATTTCCTGATTGACAAACTCCCACCCAATCTCCGCCGCAGTTGGGCACAATACACCACTCTTTCACCTCGATGTTGTACTGCGACGGGATATAGCTCATGAATAGGCCTCTGTTTCGAGTTACTGTTGATAGGCGGGGGGTGGAGCGCTCGCGAGCCCTCGACTACCAGAAGTAGCAGGAAGTTGTATAGCCAGTGCGGTACCTAATGTTGAAATGCAATTCCGAGAGCCATAGGGCCTCCGTGAGATATCCATATTCATGTTGTTGTTGCTGATCTGTACATTCGCTTAAGAATTCTAGAACGATGTATCGGATGCCTACTTGATAGGATGTCGCATAGACAGGTACCCGGGAGAAACTACATTAATTTGGCAGTGAGTATACCCCATTGTGGGCTTTCTATGTATGAATCCCGTTGGCGCTAAGCACTCAGGATTGTTAGCATTCCCACGATTCCCCTCCGGCCGCCTTCTCCGCTCATGCCCTCTGCCAAATATGTCAGACTAAACCTAATTCAGCTAGTCACTCCCTCAATGGTTCAAGAAATTTGCCGAGCAACAGACGCGCATGATGTCTCAGACTGGATAAAGTTTTCTTCTTTTCCTCCCGCCAATCCATGATATCCGCCAATCGCCTGTGAGGCTTACTTAGATATATACAACCAACAGCGTCACTCCTTCATAACCACAGTCCTTTCACACACACTTCACAGAAGATCCAAGTCACCATGAGACCAACCGTCATTCTCCTCCTGTCGTCATTCACCGCACATGCACTTGGAGCTCCTTACATTATATCGGATACCGTCGCCGGTCCGACCTTCTTCGACTTCTTCGATTTCCAGGCCATCCCAGACCCAACACACGGACGAGTGTATGTCAGCTCCTGTCGTATTGTATCTCGGCTAATGGTGCATGATGGGGCATAGAAACTATGTGGATCAGGCAACTGCCATGGCACAGAACCTAACCTTCGCTGGGCACACCAGTAGTATTATCCGCGCCGACTTCAAGACCGTCCTTGACCCCAATGGCCCAGGAAGGAACTCGGTAAGGATTAGATCGAAGAAGACGTATACCACTCATGTCGCTGTGTGAGTAATAAGTCGTGATATGGATTTCCGTTGAAAGTTGCTAAAGTTGAACGTTGCACGCCATTCGATTCAGATTTGATGTCCGTCATATGCCTCAAGGATGCGGGTATGTTGCTTCCTCGAAACGCTTATGCTTGCATTAAGCTCCAAGATCTGTTAGGACATGGCCAGCTATTTGGGAAACAAAGGAGTCCGTGTGGCCGAACGGGGTGCGTATGACTGTCTCAACACGTTGGTGAAATCAGGTCCTCACGTTCTTACCAGGGTGAAATTGACATCGTCGAAGGCGTTAATGATCAATCACCGAATGCAGCAACTCTTCACACAAACGAAGGTTTGCCTTCTATTGAGACAGTTGGATGTGTGTATTTAATAAGAACACAAATCAACGCCTAGGTTGCACGATGCCCGCTTACCGAGACCAAACTGGGTATGATGTTCCCTCAATGTATTATGGGTTCAAGGGTGCTAAATCCGTCACAGCACTTCTGGCCAAAACGATTGTAATTGGCTTGTTAATTTCAACACAGGCTGCGGCGTCAAGTTCCCCACAACCAACAGTTACGGTCCTCCTTTTAACGGCAACGGCGGTGGATGGTATGTCCTCGGGTCTTGCTCGTTACCCATGACCTATGATCAACAATCATTTAATCACAATTTAGGTATGCTGTTGAGCGAGCGCCTACCTACATCAAGGTCTTCTTTTGGCCTCGCGATTCGCGATTCGTTCCGCACGAAGTTACACATGGAGGTATAATTATCGACACGGATAACTGGGTATGTTAATTCCCCACCTATGCAGGCATATGTCCTTCAATTTATTTCTTTTCAAGGGTACACCAATAGCTTTCTTCCCCGACACATCCTGCGACATGGCTCAACACTTTAGTGAACACAACATTATCATCAACTTGACATTCTGTGAGTCATTCCGTTTCAGAGGCGTCCAAACATCTGATGTGCTGCGAGGCGGTGATTGGGCTGGAAATGTTTACGATCAAAGTGGTTGCCCAGGTACTTGCGTCGGTATGTATCCTTTCACCTCATTGAAGCCAATGTGTGACTATGAAACAAGATTTCGTCAACAATAACCCAAGTGCCTTTGCCAATGCCTACTTCGATTTTTCCTCCATCCGTGTTTATAGGTATGCCTTTCGCTCGACAATAATCACTGAAGGTTTGACCTAGATCTGTTATAGGCGTTTGCCGTATCAGGGAGCGGAGCTGGAGATTAGTGCATCCTTGTCGTTGAATGCGAGCGTTGTCATTGATGCAGTAGGACGTGAGACGTCTGCTGCATCGTATCGTAGCCACCAGAGCCGCCTTGTTCGTTCACACAGACGGCACCATCACTCGAGCTCTCTCGAGCTACTCGACAAACCAAAGGATTGAGAGTACAATAGTGGGTCATTTGTTCTTGTAGTCATTCTATTCGTGCCATGCTAATCCGTCCATTGGATGGATGCAACAGTATTAGGTGATCACTCGAGACCGAAGCATTTGTTCCCCGTACACCCGGCGTCTTGCACAAATAGCCTACAATTATCTGAGTTTCCCTCGTCGATTCAAGATGGACCATATCTAAGCCTATAAGCTATAATCTTGCTCCTCGCTTCGTGAATTGTTGTCGATAATAATGCTATATGTCTAATAATCGTGATAGAACCGAAAATGCGCGGAGACCATGGCGCCTGGATACTGCTACACGAATGCTGAGATTTGCTTAGCATGCCCTTTCTCCATGTCGTTCGAGGGTTATACTGTTTCTCGATCTGGTTGGTCATCAACCTTTGCTACAGGGAGCCGCCAGAGGGTGTGGCAAGTTTCAAAGAGCATGCCGAACGAGAGAAAATACTCGGCTAAGCTTGTGCCGTGAGGAATGTGGGATGCATTCTGAGAGATTTCTTGAAACATGCAAACATGCAGCGCAGCTATCCTGGACTTCTCCGCGTTGGCAGCTGGTTCTTAACCTCCAATCCTTCAGATATTGGGTCTCTGAAGCTACTGTATGTTGACTCCTCCATTAACCACGATTGCTACCATGGACAAAAAAGTTCTAAATCATGACCCTACCCACCACGACAATGATAGCGACGTCGAGCACAACGAAGACCCCCAGTGCCTTCCGGTGTGGAGGAAATGGATGATCGTTGTCACCATCAGCACATCCTCGCTGTGCGTCGCCTGTGCTTCGTCATTGGTGCGACAGGACTGGACGTACCTATTTCGCACTTTGACCTGATTTTATAGTCTGCTCTCGCTGAAGTTGGTGTATCTGTGGAGTTCCATGTGGAACATACAGTCTCTGTGCTTTCTATCAGCCTATTTGCCGCAGGCTTGGCCTTGGGTCCCCTAATCATTGGTCCTTTATCGGAGTTCTACGGGCGACGCCCAATATATTGCATATCCTACGGATTGTTTTTTGCCTTGTCTTGGCCTGTCGCTTTTGCGCCAAATATCGGTAAGATAAGTGCTCGAACGGTCACGACTGGCTACTTAACAGGTCCAATAGGTATCTTTCTCATGTTCCGGTTTATTACTGGATTCTGCGGTTCTGCATTTCTAAGCGTCGCAGGAGGCAGCGTCAGTGATCTGTTCTCTGATTCGAGGGTGGCAAAGTGTGGAAGCACTAACTGTCGAGTACACATACTGACTTTTTGCGTCAAGTCCTATGGCATTTTACACCGGCGGCCCCTTCTTAGGTCCCGTTCTCGGTCCTCTTTTAAGCGGGTAAGCATTCATTGCTGCGATACTTCCCCCGGGTTCATAGCGGTGACGACGGACAACAGATTCATCAACCAAGTGCGTTTCGTCGTTCACGTGGAGACATACGAGATTCACTAAGCGACCATGAAAAAGCACTTGAACTGGCGTTGGACATATTACCTTGTAATTATCTGGTCATTCGTTCAGTTGCTTGCAATTATTCTTGTGAGTCAAGACATGAAGCTAATATACTATTCTGACTACGACAAAAACAAAGTTCGTCCCGGAAACATATGCGCCAATTCTTAATGCAAAGGCTCAACGGTCCGTTAATTCAGCTGCGGGAAGTTTGTACACACGCTCACAAATGGTCTCTCACAGATGCCACCATACCGAGTTAATGGAATCCGCCAAAAAAGGAGTTTTAAAAGCGATATTTATTAGTTGTTACACGCCTCTCAGTACGCACTCGCACGCAACAAACAGCGAAGGTTACTGAGGTCTTCTCAGAACTCTTACTATTCGACCGGATGGCGCTCCTTCTAGATCTATGGTATGACTCGTTAACACGTTTCGAGAATGCTCCTCATTCCTTCTCTCAGGTCTTCCCTCACAGTCGGAATACTGTATTTGGCGTTCCAAGTATATCCTATTATCTTCCAGGAAGGACACGGGTTTAATCTCCAAGAGACTGGCCTTGGATTTCTTGGCATCGGGGTCGGGATAGTCCTCGGCATATCCACCCAACCATATTGGAATAGGTCCTGACTGTGCAAGGCTAAAGTTTTGCGAGATACTGATCAGCTATTCACTTAGGTTTTACGAAAAGATATCTAGGGAAAATGGGGGTGTGGTGCCGCCCGAAGCTCGGCTTCGCATAGGTCAGGTTGGTGGAATCTGCGTTCCTGTCGGTAAGTCACTTGAGAAGCTTGCCATCACAGTTACATTCGTCAATCCGCCTCACTCAGGTCTTTTCTCGTTGGCTTTCACAACATATCCAAGAGTACACTGGATTGCCCCAATCGTAGCCTCAATCCCCTTCGGAGGCGGAATGTACTTCGTGTTCGCGTCAACATTCACCTATCTTGTCACAACCTACCGTCCAATCGCCGCTTCTGCCATGGCTGCAAACGGCGCTATGAGGTCGACGTTTGCAGCTGTATTCTCGCTATTTGCGGCAAAAATGTACGCAAAACTAGGAACGGTCGGTGCGACTGCTCTTCTGGCCGGCCTGACAACTGTCCTGGCACCTCTACCGTGGGTTCATTTCAAATTTCGTGCTTGGACCTCCGTCCGAAAATTCATATTCTAGGTTTATATTCGCGCATATTGGACCCCGTCTGCGGCGACAATCGCGGTTTGCGGCATAGCGGACATGATCATATTTTCACTGCATGTACAACTAATTACTCGTAAGGTGGTGCGTGAATACGACGCAGCATCAGTCTAGAGTGTAACTTGGAACAGCTATAGAAATATTCCGGACATAACACTGGATGACGATTATGGGGGAAAATTGACTGAAAATGGATGCCAATGAGATAGATATTTCATCCTATAGAAAATTATATGTTGGGTCGTAGGTACGATGATTACATCCTATAAATGAGCTCACCGTATTTAATATATCAACGACTCTTGAGCCTTGGGGATATTTCGGGTAACTTCTGTGTCAATTAATGACGTGCTTGAGTCGCCTTAGAGAATCCTAGAGCCCTATATACGGTCATACATATTTTACTGCGGTCACATTCTATCCGATACAAAATGAAATCCGATCAAGCGACCTCCTCACCCTCATCCGCATCCCAGTCATTAACCCCTAAATCCCTCACACTCGATACTGCAATCCTCAGCGGGTGATTCCTATCTAGATCCGTCAAGAGCTTATCCATCTCCTGCAGCGCAAACTCCTCAAACTGTTCATATAGCGCGATATCATCTTTATCCACGTCCGGGTCTCCAGCGAGTCTATTAGCGCGGGACTTGCGTTTATCAGCGAGAGCTTGAAGTTGTTGTTTAGTCGCTTCGATGATGCCCACATGGTACTCTTGTGGGAGGTAGGATGGTCCGCCGATGACTTGCAGCGATTCGGTGAAGCACTTGTACAGGGAGGCGAGGAAGGAGGAGTCGGGTTCGGAGCGGATACAAGATATGAGCTGATTGAAGGTCGCAGTGACCATCTGAGGTGAGAGCGTGTTGCTGATCTTTCCGGAATCAAGGAGGCGAGGGACCAGCCTGGGTAGAACAATTAGATGATGCCATAATGAAGAGTGAGGTAACTTACATGGCGCTGGCTTCCCGAACACCTTCGTGGAAATCGAATTTGAGGCAGGGTATACAGATTTCTAGAGTTGGCGTTAAATAGGGGGCGTATTTCCCTCCAAGTGTCGAACAATAGATAAGCAATGTTTCGAATGCCTGGCACTTTTCCTCAAGTGCGGACGTCTTGATTCCCATAGTACGGCCATCGACTTGCACGGTCTCCCAGCCATCGCGTTCAGTGTTAGAGTCATCGTCATCATCTGATAGTATCTCGTTAGTAGTTTAATGAAGAAGACTGGGGTTACATACCGTATACCGAGATATCGGTCTTTGAGCTTGCTGTCTTCAATATGCTGGGCATGACAAGCGGGAGATATGGCTCGAATTCTGTACCAAGAGCCTGTCCGATTTTTGCCCAAGTCGATATGAGGTAGTAAGTCAGTTGTGTATCATTTGGATCCAGGGGACTCTCTGAAGAAAGATCAGACTGTGCTAACGATCCCAAACAAAGAATCGTACTCTGAATGCGTATGAGAAGCTCTATCAAGGGAGCTGAATCTGGGCGGAATATTTCACGGCCGACGGCAATTGCTATGAAGAAGCTCAACATTAATTCGCGTGTTGAAATTGGAGGCTTACCGACGAGGCCAGCACATTCCATTGCCTTAATGCGGAGACGCTGGTGCTCGGGTTTGTCGGCATTCCTGAGAACGTTAAGCAATAGAGGCATAATGGTGGGATAATGTTTCGCGAATGTTGCTTCGCTGGCATCGGCAACCATGGCGAGGGTTGTAATGGCTTGTTCCTGGACATAGCGATGCACTTGGGATTCGTCGCCACCGGGATTGAGCAGTCGAAGGAGCCGTTCGACGATAGGATCGAGGTATGGAATAAGTGTGTCATGTTCGACACCCTCGCAAAAATTGATGAGGGCGGCTGCGGCGTGTGAATGGACCCTGTGAAGGTTAGATTTTGCTCGGGGAAATACAAACAGATACTCACCGTGGTTCTGGATCTTCAAGTGTGGGTATCAGTACTGAGAATAGTTGTTGATGATAGCGCTCTTGCATGACCTCCTGTTGACATATCAGAAAAAGATCTGAGAAAGGTTTGTAAAGACCCACCTCGAGATCAGTACACAGCTGGCCTCTACATCTGTCAGATACGAACGAAAAATAAACAAGTTACTACATACACGCATTGACAAGCGGCATGGCGAACGCGAGGATGACTATCGCGGAACATCGGAGTAACGAGGCTAGAGAAGATTTAATTAGCTAGTCCCAGAGGCGAATAGCGACGACATACTCAACGATTTTCCCGAGTTCGTTGAGCATAACCTTTCCAGTCCCTTCTGCAATGGAAGCGATGGCGATTAAACCGGCGTGGCGAGCCCTCCAATCGTAATCTGCGAGCATCGATGGTATTTGGTGGAAAGCGGGGGGAAGAACGGCCCGACCACCTAATGCACAAGCAATACGGTCAAGTGATTGCTCGTAGAGGGAAGGGGGTGAATCATCGGATGTGCCTGATCCAGTGGAGGGCTATGACGGGGTAAGCAAACCGAAAAAGCAAACTACGATGACTTACATCGTCCTTGAGCCACACGCTAACATCCTCATCCTCATCTAACTCACTCATACCCTCAAGACATGCTCGGATCATTACAGCAACCCAATTCTCCGCCTTGCGAACCATACTTGGGCGAGCCTCGGACAGGCTGATCATGAATTCAAGGGCGGTGAGGCGCATGGTAGAGCGTGCTTCTGCCTCATCGTCAATTTCAGGCTCGGGCGCCGACGTTGGGGTTCCAGGGGGTGGAAAGACGAAGGCATCCTGCCTCGATGCGCTGGAGGGGAATGGGCGAGTCATAGTTGGGGTCGGGCCGCTATCGACGGCCGGGAGGATGAGCTGTGGGAAGAAGGAGAGGAGGGATTGAAGGTGGGGGGCAAAGAGCGTTGGATGTGACGAACACAGGGGGGTCAGGGTGGTGAGGAACTGTGTGAGCTGTTGGTAAACGGGTTTTGGTGTGGTCGAGGGTTGGGAGAGGGACTGGGAGAGGACGTGGATGGTTTCGAGCATCGGGTTCATAAGCGCCAGAGAACGGGAGAGTTGCTGAGGATCGGCAGCTGTGAGGTATCCAACGGCAGCGAGGAGTGCTGCGTGGCGGACCTACGCGCACGGTCAAGTGAATGAAATAAATATAAGAATGGGCAACTCACCGCTACGCTCTCACTGTCTTGTAGTCCTTTCTGAAAGACGCCCAACACAGCATCTGTCTGTAGGTCCACCACGAGGTTTGGACAACCGGCGAATACGCGAAAGGCACTCTCTCTGAGTGCTGCAGGAGGAACGCCACGATCTGCGGCCTGGTACTGGGTCATCGCGAATGCTTGAGATTGGAGAGCATGCCAGGGACGACCTCGGGCCATTTCCTGGTTGGCGAGGTCTGTGATGGTGTCAACGGCTTTTTTTCGTACATCCTGCGAGAGCTCATGGGTGAGAGAATGCAGGAGGAGGCGTTGGAGAGTGGTGAGGGTGTTGGAAGAGAGATGGTCGTAGAGCGTCAACCGTGGCTGGTGCTGCTGCGACGGGGATGGGGACACTCGAAACAGTAGCCGGCGCAGGAGAACAAGCGAAAATGAGCGCATAACATCCAGTTCTGCAATAATTGCGAACTGGGCAAGCGCAAGGAGATACTGCTCCGGCGTCTGTGCGAGCCGTTCATTAACAGCCTGTTCGGCACTGTATATTGTCAGAAATCTGTCAAATGTTTTGTGAACTACTTACTTTTGACGGATTTCGTTGTCGCCCTGAACGAGATTGGAGAGGATTTGCGTGAGCTCGGCGGTTATTTCCGGGGGGACTACTGGGTCCATCGCAGTAGCCGTCAAACCTTTCGTAGCACAGCCACAATGTTATCGATCCCCATCAATGTTATCCGTCATTTCGTACAACTTTGAATTAAGGCCATACTTTTATGACAACCAGCTGCCATTCCCTACAACACGAGACACCATCAATAGATTAATTTTCAGCCTCAGCACTTATCTATTCCAAGGCCAGTATCTCCGAAGTCAGAGGGCACCAACGACAAACCTGCAAGAAATAAATATACGTCGCGGAGAACTCTCATCTTCACGTTAATGGCCTCGAGATCAACGTTCCTTTACCCATTCGTGCGTTCATTGCGATCCTACGCATGTATGATCGATGCTTACGAGATAAATGCCGGAGTGGAAGTAGAGACCTGGAGGACAGAAGGTTGCCGAGGGAAAAGGTTTATGTAATAGATGTAAATTCGCGATACACCAAGACATTATGGAGAGATGGATAGATCCTACTGTATGTATTGCCTCTGTTTGAAAGATGTTATTCAGATAAGTTGACTGGGCGACAAAACTAGAATCGTACCGTTGGACTTGATGATAGAACGTGCACTGTCTTCACATTCAGTCGTAAGGTGTGTGATTTGTAGCAGGAAAACACCTCCTTTGACTTCGAATATATTGTGACGCAAAAAACAGACCGCTGGCTCGAAGTAAATCACTCTACAAAACTACTATTGCGGGACCTACACCCAATGTTACTCACGAGTGGTCTATTTATTCTGCATCTTCTGAGGTCTTCCAGTGTGCGTTGGCTGTGGTGCCACATCGGGGTGTCCTTGGCTCCCACGACCCCCAACAAACATGGTGCCATTAGAACTGGCTCAGTCCGGCTCTCTATTCCAATAAACAACACACTGACTATGTACGTCAAGGTTAAAACTGACGGTCGCTGTGCTTCCTCGGGAGCTCATGAACC
>MU151277.1:5026-48060 GCA_015584085.1 Macrolepiota fuliginosa MF-IS2
TCATTCATATGGCCGCTAGCCGGGTCCTGCCCTCATAACAATTACCACGGGCGGCTGGGACTGGGGCGGAGCTTATGAACTGCAATCCACGCCACAAGTCGCTACCACCGCTATCATTGGTGAATGGTGGTCTCCTTTGGGGGACAGAGGGAATTCAAACAGCTTACCGGAGATTATCAACTCCAGAATTCTAAGCCACCAAACAGGCAATATGAGCATCTGAGCGCCAATACTCAGCATTCACTATGTGTGACGTATCCTCCTCCCTTTGCAGCTCACCATTCATCTTCCGTATTGTTCAAAAGAGCACTCGGAATACATGAATGAACCTGCTGATACGTTTTCGTAATATAGGGTCCGAAGCCACACCATATAAACTCATCTCAGTTTGCAGTACGTGCTCTCATTCCTTCCACCCCATGGCAACTCAGACGAACCTACTTGCCGCAGCTTTCCTTGTTTCCGTATTCATTTTATGGCGGGGCCCCCGTAAAAGATACCCTCCTGGACCTAGGCGCTATCCAATTCTAGGAAACATCTTTGACATCCCCACGGCCCACGCATACAAGAAATTTGCCCAATACTCCAAGGATTTAGGTCATTCCTACAATACCACATGCTTTTTTCCAGCTCATTATCACTAACAGACTCGGATATTATCTACCTTGATGCGGCGGGCACCCCGTTTATCATCCTCAACTCTCTCGAGGCATCAGTAGCACTTCTCGATAAGCGCTCCGCGCGCTATTCCGACAGGTATCATAACACGATGGGCTACGAGTTGTGAGTGTTGTAGATTTCATACGGGATGATGGAATACTCATCGTCTGTAGGGTGGAGGGTCGGCGTCTGTTTGCCATGTTACCCTATAATGACGAGTGGCGTGAAAGCAGGAGGATTATGGTGCAGCACCTCTCTGCATCAGATCAGACGCCCATCCTCTCCCGTGTCAGGGACTTCGTTCGTAAATCTCTGTTACCGAACTTCCTCACGTCTCCCGAAGACTTCCTTATTCATATCAGGAAGTACGTTGCTCATTGTTGGTACGGGTCGACTGTACTCCGCTGAGAGTGCTCCATTTGACAGTGGTGTCGGAGGAAGTATTTTATCTCTTGCCTATGGTCTTCCAATCAAACGTGTCGCTGACCCGTGGATCGCTTTGGCGGATGAGGGAACAAAATGTATTACCGCATCTGTTGTGCCGGGTAAATATGTTGTTGACATATTCCCCTTCTTGAAACACCTACCTGAGTGGTTTCCCGGAGCCGGGTTCCAAAAAGAGGCGAGACAGTCGAGAGATCTTATGCGGCGTTTCTTTCGCGAACCGTTCGAAGCTACTAGGAAAGGCATGGTGGGTACCAATACATTCGAACAAGTAGATTAACAATCAAATCTCCGACAACATTAGGCGGATGGCTCTGTTCAACCTTCTTTCATTTCGCAGCGTTTGGAGGAGACGAGTGGGACCGACAATAAAGAGTATTACCAGAAACTCCTTGAGAACATCGGGGGAATGTTCGTCGTAGGTGTGTCCCCTCCACCATGTCTTTATTCCCCCAATATATAACACTTGAACTTAATAGGCGGAACGGATACCTCCGTGACCGCTGTCAAAACCCTAATCGTTGTGCTCCTCCTTTACCCAGAAGTCCAAGCGAAAGCCCAGGCTGAAATTGACGCCGTCATCGGCAACAGTCGCCTCCCCGACTTTGACGACAAACCCAAATTGCCATATCTTAACGCGGTGGTGAAGGAAACCCTACGATGGCAGCCACCTGCACCTATCGGATTCCCACACATGTCGACAGAAGACGATACTTACAAGGGGTATTTCATCCCCAAAGGGTCAATTGTCGTAGGCAATACCTGGTGAGTGGGAATGCCATGATGTGTGTGTCGGCATGATGGCTCATAAAAAGAAGGGCAATAATGCACAACGAGAAAATATTTCCCAACCCTTCAAGATTCGATCCGGAGCGTTTCCTGACGCCATCGGGTCAGCTACGACAGGACAAGGATATTCCCGACCCCGAAGTAGTGGCGACATTTGGCTTTGGCCGCAGGTGCGTTCGACCAATGGTTTAATGAGAAATTTGACTAATCGACATCAGGGCATGTCCTGCCGGGAACATCGGCCTCGCGGGATTCTGGTTGGCTGCTGCTTCCATCCTTGCGTGCTTCGATGTATCACTACCATTGAATGAGAACGACGAGCCAGAAGTCCCCAACATAGAATATCTTGGAAAGGAGATTGTTGCGTAGGTTCCCAGTTTCCTGAGTCTGGTACATGGTTAATTGGAATACTAGACATCCTGAGCCGTTCAAATGTCGCATCAAGCCTCGCTCGAAGCAAGCCACGTCACTGATCCAGTCCGAATACGATGAAACCTCTGAATATGTTTGAAGTACCATTTGTACATGTGCTCTGTCTATTGTCATGTCTTAACATCCTTCTACGACCAACTCAGACACGTGAATATATGCAGTTAGACCTGAAATTACAGTGCGACTGATTCGCCTGTCACCGTAGACGAGCAGGACTTCGCTTGATTCACCATGCACAAGGCAAAGGTGATCTCTTGATTACCTTCCATTCAAGGGGTCACCGTCACAATGATCATTCGGGGCCTTTTCGAGAACGACTCGTAAGACAAATAGGTAAACTCAGAGCCAGGATAGGCGTATAACATCTGGAGTGTAGAAAGAAGATAAAATGTATATAAGATGGTAGACTAGATCATTACTGTCCAATGTTCACCTGGAGCAAGCCTGCTTTTATACGCGACGTCCCATCCCCATGATTATTGTGGTCCGTTTCCTCATTAATCTTGGATCAAATGTGCATCAGACACCTGCAGCAACTACCAGACGGAAATTAAGGAAGTAAAGATAGTTATCATCGGCCTTTTTGAGGCAGTGAGTTTATCAGGCGTTTTTATGAATTTTCGATGAAGTCATGGACCTCCTTTCTGCCGCAGTCACCCAGCGTATGATTGGTCTATTCTTATTTTTTGTTGACTCGTTTCGTTAACGTCACCCCCAACCCCCGCGGCACGGGCCCCAGAGGCCCAACAAGGCGCTTGCTGTTCCGCTGTAACTTGAATCAAGATGCATTGGATTTCACGTGTGTGTTTTGTGCCCCGAATATAATTTCTTTGACCCCAAGGCAACAGGGTCTACACTACTACAAATCCACCATTTATAGATAATATTTTGACGCAAGCATATTTTCCGATGGCAGCTGCGGAAATTCTGCCCATTATCAAGGCCCGATTATGACTTACGCCCTGTTCGGCTACAAAACGTGCACGTCGGTGTGGTGTATACCGTCACTACCCTTACGCTGAAGTATCACTTTGGGTGCGTCCCGATTCTATGATTGATAGTGGCGGTGACGGGTGTTAATGCTTCCAATGAGATCGCGCATTATTTCACAAATAGGTCATTTAGGTTATGTGTAGACTATTAGTTTAAATTATCATGAACTCTTACATTTTCGGTTCACGATTCCCAAACATACGGGCAATGTCAGTGTAGTATGTATCCAATTGATACTGGGTACGATGCACAACAAGAGAGACCATATACGTCACAGATCAGATACATCATAAGGATATAACCAGACACAAGCATGACCAGCCTTGTGCTGGGTCAACGTTTCGACCCTAGTCAACCCGGTCCGCTACTACTGGTCACAGAAGATGGAGAGCTTGCTGCATGAAAAAGTAAATACTATGTATGCACTGCACCAGAACTGATCTTAGGAATGAATATTTCGATAGGAGCACATATGTCACGGACTAATGACGGGGATGGCCTCTCTCGACTGCCTTGGCTGGGTACCAGGAGCAGTTATAACCGAGGCTTCTTTAGAGAAGCACCCACCGTTCTCGCACTTCTCCTGCGAAAACTTCTTTGCGCTTTTGGTGAAGGACTACATATGCGCAGGTGACGTTGGGATGTACCGGAGTTCGGCTCGACATCGGCGGCTATAGCCACGGGCGTCTCATTCCGGCAAAGGCCGGGGTCCGGTGGCGCTGTAGCGATGATGTCAACGAGGGATTTTATCAGACCGGGTAGATGATGAGGGTGCCGGTGGAAAGGATGCTTTCACACTGCCCCCTCTTTAATGGCTTTGAAAACAGGGGGAAAGGGTGTTAGTGCGGCTGCGTCGGTCCCTGAGTCCTGGGGAGTGATGATGAAGTGTGTTCATGGGGAGGGGGGAGGCGATGGGGTCGTCGTGGGGGTGTTCATTAAGGAGGGGCCTACGGCGCACGCCCACTGCGAGCGCTTCGGATTGGTTCCCTCGAATACAGCTCGAACTGAATACTTGTGCCGATGACGAGAGAGGATTGAGTATGACACATGTTAGAAGGAAATTGTTCTCCTAAAGCTCATACACAGTGGCTAGCGGGCGAGTGGTATAAGTTCCACGAGGTTCCCATCTCTAGAGCTGCAATATAGAGGCGGAACAGTTTCATGACTGCGTCAAAAAACGATCGAGTATGTGACTCGGGAACCACGAGAGCCGTGGCTTTTGCATGAGGACGAGGCAGTGGTTCTGCAAAAGTAGGTACTCCGCTGTCGTTGCCACCCTGGGCTGTGAGAAGTTCCGAAAACGCGCGCTCGACGGTTTGGAACACACAAATCTATAGAATCGCTGTATTCCAAGCCCTCAGCCCCACGGCTGGCGTTAGACTATTCTAACATTCGAGACGCCTCATATGTCCTGTGTGGTGCAACTAGTGCGCTTGACCCCTGTGGCCACAATGAACCGTCGTTGCACATAAAAAACATAGACTCGTGGCTAGCCTCACCCGAAGCGCTACGATGACGCAGCTCTCCGTTGTTCACGTCACCCACCTTCGCGTCTATAGCTTGCTCTGAAATCGAGACACAGGGATAACGGCACGGTCTGGAGCTCCGCCTTCAAAAATTCGCGTGCTCGGATTGGGTCCATATTATCCTCGAACGTGTGGTGAATCAACACGTGGAGAGCCTTACGCAGATGACAGTGGACGTGTAAACAGGGCCCGGGTTCGTTACTGAGTAATGCCCACTTCTGAAGCAGTATAGGTTGAGGAGCTCCAGGCAAAGGAGTGGCGGAGGTCTCGAGAAACCCAGTGTTTCTCAATTCGGGGGCACAGAAGGCGATACAGAGGAGTTCCTGCCGTCATCTGAGGTTGAGGCCCGGCATTTGAAGGTTCGTCATGAGTATGTCCAGAAGATTCATCCAACATCATCATTAGCACTGCCCCGTTGACTACCCTGAACTGTATTTAAGGTTGTTTTATTAATGAATTAGAAATGAATTGATGCGCTATGGAAATACCAGTGCCAGATACTTTTGTCGAGATGTAGGTGCTGGCGATGGACCGCTGGGGGGCGCTCAATATTCAATGAGGGCAGGGAAAGAGAAGCCTTGACACACCCAGTCCAGAGCCTGGGAAAAGGAATCACTAGTCGCCGTGGCCCGTGGCATGTCACAAACACAGGTTATCTCAATCCCATCTACCTCTGAACTCTTTCATCATGATGCCAGCCCTCGGTCCTAACATATGCCTATCACCCGTTGTGGCTTCATAGCTGTCAACTGGGCACTTTGCAGGTCGGAATTGAAGGTACCGATGGACTTTTTGATTCGCTGGGTCCATCACTTGTGCCACATAACTTGTCGACTGCCTTTCCCCGCGTCTCGAGGGATCTTGAGCGCAATCGGATCTCCTAATGTACTTGACTAATACATGACGCCTTTTCTCCGCCCCTGCCGGTAACTTTGAGACGCCGCATCACCACAAAACGCCAATGCGATACCGACTCCTTCCCCTACCCACGAGTCCTTCCCAATCGCCAGCTCTCTAATCACAGCCGTAGGCTCCGTGGTGCACCTTGAAACATCAAACTAGCCACTGATATTTTTGTACAGGCAGGCAGTAATAGTGACTTGACGCGCCCCCAGTCGTCGGACTACGTTTCATCCATTCACACCGTTGTTCTTTTTCAGAACATCGACCTCATGCAAACCTGCTGGGAGATATGTGCGCCTCTTGTTCTATGCAGTACGTTCTGTCTTTAAAAGCCTGAGCCACTCGCCTCATTTGACCACTATCCTCTCAGCTTTCACGAAGATGTTCCCAAAAATACCGAAGATGATCTCAAGGGCATTCTCGAAGGTCATATGGAGTGTCAAATATACTCCTGACGACATTTTGATAGCGTAAGTGTCCACAAGTATTTCTCTTTTACCCGAACAAGAACTCAAGCGTTGAGCAGGGTTGTCGGCCACAAGGGTGCAGGAAAAAGCACGGTATGAGCACATGCTATTATACCACATCGTTAACACTGATCCTCTACTTCAGCTTATCGATGCCGTGACTGGCTCGTATGCAGAAGGAATTTATAACTCGTTATCCCCGCGCGACACGAAGATATGCTCGGTCCCAGTCCGACTTCCGGGGATCGATGACAATAAATTCCCTGTCCATCTCATCGACACACCGGGAATCGACGACTCAGAGAAGACTATGGACGCAGTTCTCAAGGAGCTAAGCAAGTGGAAAACCGATCAGTGCGTCGTTTGGACCTTGCATAACTTGGTCGTACCTTTCTGACTCGAACTGCTTAGTTGCGAAAAGAACGTAAAATTCGCGGGAATCATTTTCGTCAACAGTGTAGTGAATCCACAACCGCCGCCGGACAAACACCTTTCCCACAGGCACCAGGACGTCCTGACGCAGCTATGTGGTCAGAACTGGAAGAATAAAATGATCCTCGTTAACACACACTTGGACGAATCGATGGATGGCCCGGATCTGGTTGAGATAGATCTGGCGAATGGATTCTGGAAATTGATAATGAATGGGAACGACGGAACAACCCGCATGCCCAAGATACAATGGTACGACCATAACGACCGCCAGAAATCAGCATGGAAAATTCTCTGGTCTATGATTGAGAACACCGATAACCCCCTCAGCGATAAAATAGTGAGTTTTTTTTCACACATATGGTGTGTCAACAGCGAGTCCTGAACTCTTTATTGTTTAGGGGGCAGTAGCAAGCGAAATTGAGGATATGCGAGAAAGGCTACGAAACATTTACGAAGCGTACCGGGAAGTTCACCGAAAGGGACACTCGACGGTGCGAGGTGGTTGAAGTCGACTGGTGCTGGGCGTAATTGTTGAGGGCACTCCGAAGCGCAGTGCGACCTTCAGGGTTTAAGTATTATCCTTTTGTTATCGACTATTCTTTCTTGTTCACTTTTCTGTTTGCTAGAATATCTTTTTCTTTTATGACCCTCTACCGATATTCCTATGCTACTATATTTACTACTTATGCGGGGTTACTACTGTATTTTGTATTTGCATATTAGTGTTTGTTCACTGTGTTATCACATAATATCAGCGACATATTATGCATCATCAGTGTCGATTTATGCAGCCTTTCGAGGTGTCATTATTACTCAAGTGCTCACCTATAATTCCCTCACTAAGACCCCTAACGACCTGGAGAGGAATGCAAAAGTCGGCGAATGTATAATATCTCCAAACATCAAATATGATCCACAGCAAAATCGACTCCATAAAGTGCAAAATATAACCAGGCATAAGAAGGCTAAGACAATATCAGAAAGGGAATCCATGTGACTGGAATCCCCTGCGCCCACCAGCTCCACCTCCGAACGAACTAAACCCCCCTCCACCAGGGAATCCCCCACCGGCGAAATTACCGCCTTGGAACTGCCCAAAGAGTTCCGATAGGTCCATATGAGCGTGTCCACCACCCATACCACCCCCATCATTCAGGCCGTCTTCGTCCTCGCCCATGTCGTACCGCGCGCGTCGTTGTGGATCGGAAAGAACTGCATGCGCCTCGACTACCAGTTTGAACTTCTCTTCGTCGCCACCCTGCGCAAACAAACATGTCAATAACCAGTGCAAATAGAAAAGGGCAGGCAAAGAAGATACCTTATCGGGATGATGCTTCAAACTCTCCCTCCTATACCCCTTTTTAATCTCACTTTCATTACAATCCCTCGCAATGCCAAGGATCTTATAGTAATCCTTCGTCTTGCTCCTCTTTAGAGCCGCTTCTGCCTTTTTCAATTCTGTACGCAAGGCGCGCACGTCGGCGTCTGTGGCACTGCTTTCAGTCTGGGCTTGTTGGATGGCAGATTTGAAATCAGCGACGGAGGCATCGAAGTTTTCGAGGTGGAGGTTGATACGGGCGCGTGTGCGCAGGGCTTTAAATGAGTTTGGTGAGAGATCGAGAGAGGCTGAGGTGTCTTTGAGGGCCTCTTCGTGCTTGGAGAGCTAGAGAAGGTGTGTGTGTGGCTAGGATTTACTTTGTGTTGGTTGGGGGACTAGTGTGGGGGACTGACCTTGAGAAGGGTTGTTGCGCGGTTTGAGAGGAGTGTTGCACGGATCTGGCCACCTTTGCCCTCTTCTTGCGCCTCTCCGATGCGCTGGAATATGGCATTAACTCATTTGGAGTGAAGAAACATGAGGATGAAGTGCGTACATCTAGTGCCTCCGTATACTTCTCTACCGCCTCATCGAATTTACCCGCCTTAAAGGCAACATTGCCCTCCTCCTTCAGCCGCTCCACGTCTCTAACACGTTTCCGTAGTTTCATTGCGGGTTCACATGAAGGATCCAGTCGAAGAGCATTCTGTACGTGTGTTTTCGCCTGTTCCAGTTTACCGCTAAGGAACAACACAAGACCTCGTAGAGCAAGGACGTCCGGTGAATTCGTATTCATCCGCAGGGCATCACTATGGGTGAAATAAATCGTTGTGAACGGAAGAAATTATATGAACACGCACTTGGCCGCAATATTGGCACTCTCCCAGTTCCCTCGTGCCAGCTCGAGCTCCACTCGCCATATTCGCCAGTCCGCAGGGACCTCACCGCCCTCCCCTTCGATCGCCTGGAGACACTTGTCCAGCGCCAATCTTGCGTGTCCCCAATCCTTTTTCCCCCTCGCTGTCTCGAAATTCTTGACGTGACTCTCCAGTACTTTGATCTTCTCTCGTAGCTGTAATGCTTGCGCGTTTGTAGGTTCGATGGAAAGGATGTCTTTCACAGTAGACGCTGCGCCTATTGTGGATCCGAGTGCGAGCTGGCATCGTGCAAGGCGGAGAAGGGTCTTGGGTGATGGAGAGGCTTGTTGGAGGGTTGCTGCATGTTGGCAGTCTTCAAGTGCTGGTCGGAAACGCTTGAGACCCATATACGCTGCAGCGCGGTTTGTGAGGTAAGATGGTTCAGATGTGTTCAGTTCTATCAATAGATGAGTTGTCGGAAGACGAAAAGCTTGTAAATCGTGTGCTCACGGATAGCTTCGGTGTAGAGGTCAATAGCCTGTCCGTATCTCGCAGCTTTGAAGGCCACATTTCCGCTCTCTTTGACCTTTTCTGCTCGCATCGCAAGTTCCTCCGGTGTTTCCGCAACAGCTTGCTCAGGCTCCTTCGGCGAGCCCTCAGCGACATCGGGTGTTGCAGAGCCATTGATAGATGTGTTTACGGGAGATACAGGCACGCTTGAGCCCGATTCAGCGGCCGAAGTTTCTCTGAGGGTAAAAGGACAAACGCGAAAGAGTTGTCAGCCTTTGACCATGCGCAAACATCGTGCAGCAACTCACCCAGCGGTGCCGTTGGCAGCAGCTGGAGCCGCAGCAGTACCATTTTGCTGAGCTTTGTTGGCCCTATTGGCAGCTTGCCTAGCCTTCTTGTTGGCCATTGTGGAAGAAGGAATCTCTGTCTTGCGCTTCGTCTTTGATTTCCTCTAATCAAGAATCACGTCCAAATCCAGATACCCGTGGTTGTCCACGACT
Organism: Macrolepiota fuliginosa MF-IS2; assembly: GCA_015584085.1. Classification (NCBI taxonomy): domain Eukaryota; kingdom Fungi; phylum Basidiomycota; class Agaricomycetes; order Agaricales; family Agaricaceae; genus Macrolepiota; species Macrolepiota fuliginosa. The sequence continues at coordinate 14,858 of MU151277.1, forward strand.
AGTCTGCGTTTCCTAAGGAGACAATGCAGGAGAAATGTGGAGAAACTGGAGGCGACGAAGAGGATGCACAAAAATGCACCAGGTCCACAGCAAGAGGGAGTATAACAAAGGTGCAATTTGTGGGTATATCGATAACCAAACACCGGCGAATATTTTCGAACGACTGTATATTCCCGCTGTGTTTGGTCGCACATCGGCCGACTAGCTCAGTTGGTTAGAGCGTCGTGCTAATAACGCGAAGGTCTTGGGTTCGATCCCCACGTTGGCCATGCTCTTCTAATGAAGAATTGTTTTTCTCATGACGCATTCTGGTACATTTTGCCATGGATCTTGGACATTCAGGCTGTCCTCGTGCTCTCCTTTTGCAGGCTCCGGCATTGGCCCAGGTTACCCCAGCAGTACTATCCAGCCCCTTAAGGAAGTAGATTCTCCCCACATGGGAACTTCTACTTAATACGAAACCCAGAAGCTGTTGATGCGACACAGCCGTCGCCAAGCCCTTCCAGTTCAATTTCTATAAATGTTGGGTACTCAAAGCCATTTCCGCATCTCCGTCTCCTTGAATCCCCCCCTCTTCCAAGTCCACAATTTTAGTAGAACCACGAATGAACATGCTGGAAGTACGAAAAGGAGGTGGTGGCTCCAGTAGCAGTGGGGGTGGGAGAGGCGGGGGCAGTAGTGGTGGTGCTCCCCCTAGGGGAGGAGGCAGTACCTCAGGCCCAAAGAGCGGCCCAGTCAAAGTTGGAGGAACGTCCAAACCAGCTTCATCGAGTTCACACGGTGGTGGTCCCAGTAGTAATATTCCAGCTGGCCATCCATTTGCTGGAAGATTGCAAGGTGGGGGAACCAGAGACCAGGTTTACGGTACTAAGTTAGCTTTTCGTTGTTCGACTACATCGCGTTAGATATTGATTGCTGGTAATCTCTATAGACAATATGGGAGTGGTTATCCCGACATTTCAGGACGGGGCGTCACAGATCGTGGTTTTCCATTTTATTTCTGGCCGATAACATGGGGCGGTGTGGCCGGCTTCGGAACAACACACTACCTCAATTCCGCAAGTGAAGTAAGCCCATCCCGTCGCAACGATTCCGTTCCCGATCAATTTTCATCGTTGTTCCTAGTACGGCAACCCTGATAATACAACCCGTCCGGGGGGTCCTCAATACACAGCCGCCTTCACCTCCATATCAACCAACTCCACTTTCCGCTTACTCGCAGACAACACAACAATCACATCCCTTATATCCGATATAACCTCATCCTGCAACTCCTCCAACCTCGCCTCACCTTCGTCAATCACAGCCTCTCCATACCCAAATAATGGCACGGGTCCACCACTCCCAGAACAGGCAGTGCAATATTACCGCGCTAGTAGCGTCGTGTTGACTCTAGACGGGTATAACAACACAGCCGTATTGAACACCGACGAGACCATTCCTGATTCGCCGCTACCGAACGGAACGGATTTGACGTTGTTGGGTTGCCTGAACTCTACTATTGGAGGGAATGTGCCACTTATAGATACGTCAACTTCGAATCTGCCTTCGATCAGTGATGCACCGGGGTTGCTTGTAGGATCTTCTGTAGGAAACTTTGGTTTGCTGTTGCTGGTTTGGACGATAGTGCGGCTTGTCGCTGGGGTGTAAAATACCACCCAAATCTTCTGTAGGAAACTTTGGTTTGCTGTTGCTGGTTTGGACGATAGTGCGGCTTGTCGCTGGGGTGTAAAATACCACCCAACACCACCTTTTGGCCTGTTGTAGCTTATCGAAAGTTGTCCACGTTGAATTTGACTTTTTCCAATGGCGGCTAGATTCTAGTTCCTTGGCATAACCTCATGCTATTTATACACCTATACCATTAACCATGTCCATCATCTTGGCTCGTGACAGACACCAGAGAAAAGAATGTAGCAAGCCGACCGAGTAATTTCTTTTTACTCTAGTCACAACTCGACGCGCTGAGAAATCTGTTCGATGCTCCTTGGGTTGATGGTGATTGTTCACTTTCTCAAATTCGGCACTGGGCGCTCGACACTTATTCATTAGAATATGTAATACTCGCCCATTATTTCATTGATCCGTCTCCCTGACCCCTCAAAACTCCAGAAACCAACCATTGGTCATAACCCTCCCACTTGACTACCTACTTCCATGGTGCTCGTCGATGGTGTGGAATTCGACCCAGACTGCTTCTATAACCTTGCAATGGAGCTCCACAACAAAGGTTGCCCCACTGAGGAAGTGCTGGAGATACTAGATTACTTCGGGACCAAGGTCCTCAGTACGCCGACTGTCGATGAAGATCCGGATGACAAGCTCACTCGAGAGGACATGGCCCACATTTTACGTGGGATGAAAGTTGACGTTGCGCCGGACACCAAGCTTAGTACAGTCAGGCTTCAACAACGCCTGCATGACGCGCTTGATGTTGCCCAACGATACTCCGAAGTCTTTGAAGACGCGTCCGGAAAAATAGACCCTGGGACATGTCCTTCTTGGGGCGATGAGCGCGATTTAGCACGTGCTTTTGATCGACCTCTTCGACGCGGGCTATTCAAGGACGACCCGTCTTACGATGAACGCGAAGACGCTTTCCCAAATCTCTCTTGTTCCGTTTACGTATGGGCTAAAGTGATCGCAAGTGTGGTGGACACCGTCTGTTGTGTGGACGAGGAGAATCTTTGCGTACTTATTCTCAGAGTACGTTCACCTTTTCTTATTAACAAATGCAAACTTATGGAGATTTCTTATGTCAGATAATTTCTACCCACGCTGTTGACGAAAACACACCCCTGATCCTCGTTGCATATAGGGTTGCTCACGGACGATCCGTGAGCTCTCTCAAACGCTATGTATCGACCGAATTTAAGACCGAGAAGGGGGCGATAGCACCCGATATGCCAGCAACCGAACAACGGTTCCTCGAGTTTTATCTCGCGCTTAATGCCACTCGTCTCTCGGACACGTTTAAGCTGCCGGAGGAGCTCGTAGAGGAGCGGTACAAATTCGGTTTTATCCTACCTACGGGAGAACTTCAACCCGCCGACGTCGCACGACTGAATGAGATGAAAGGATGTGCACTCTGCGGTGAACCTGGCAGTAGCAGATGCAATGGATGTAAATCCATCCAGTATTGTAGCGAAGGTATGACAACCCCTCGTTAAATGGATTGTTAACCTAACACGCGTCGCCAACCTACCCTAGGTTGTCAAAAGGAAGACTGGAAAGTACACAAAACCCTTTGTCGTGCCGTATCATCCGGGAACTGGGTGAAAATCACACTCGAGGCCAACCCGTGGGCAGACACAATGCCCGGTGGATATATGGGTATCATCAACCACCCAAGCAACAACGTCACCATCACCGAATCTGAAGATCTTGAAAAAGTCCCTCCGAATCGGTATGGCGACCAATACTACCTAGTCAAACTGCAGGCGCCGATGGTTGGACCCCAGGCTATGATACTTGTGTACGACGTGCATAGGAGTTTCCAGCTGTACTTTGTGAGGGAGAAGAATCCGATCGCGTTCCAGGCGGCGTTGTGGGCGATGGGTGATGATCCACGAAGGCTGTATAGATGGGCTCAGCGTATTGTGGACTGGGAATGGAGGATATGTTTTGATTGTGCGCCAGTGTATAGCCCTCGGTGGTGATGACTGTACTTGTAATGTTGATGTGGTTGCATTCCACTGCGTGGGCTCTGCCGAACGCCAGTGTTGATGTTAACAAGCATTTTAGTATGCCGAATGCGTGATTTGTTTGTGCCTTGCATACTATACTAGATGTAGAGCGGCGCAATGGAATAAAGCCTCGGATGTTAGACTCGAGTTGCGGTGCTTCAGTATTCAGACGGCCAACATAGGCGACCATAAACTTGCGAAGAAGCGGCCGACTAGCTCAGTTGGTTAGAGCGTCGTGCTAATAACGCGAAGGTCTTGGGTTCGATCCCCACGTTGGCCACATAGCTTATTTTTGCCTCATTTTTACATGTTTACAATTAATGACCTTGAAAAACCTTTGGCCTGCATAGTAAGCATTAGCCCGTTACATGTATGTAACACGTTGTTTTCGAACCGCCATGTCCTCATCCGGGCGGCTTGCTCTCAGTCGTGATGACACCCTCCACATTCTCAAGGGTATGAATATCGAGCTCACTCCAAACACTAAACTGCCGATCAACGAGCTCGAGCGCCGCTTGGAAAATGTCCTAGACTCCGCCCAGCGCTACACTATAGTCTTTCCTAAAGTCACACCCTATCGTACTAGCCGACTATCCATTATGGAAAGGAGACAAACCTCTCAGCAAAGCGTTTCACCGCAATAATCTCGCTGGGGCGTTCTCCCAGAGGGAACGAGAGGATCCCTGGCAGAATGCTTTCGAAAGAATCGCTGGGCATATTCTTACTTTTGCAGGGGAGTGGGAAGAGGGTGGTGGAACGTTGTCTTCAGTGGTGTTGAAGGATCCGGTGAAACCTCATGGTTTAGTTATTAAAGTGAGGCTCCTCACCACCTTATGAGGCTCTCGGTACACTAATAATTCGGATAGATATATTCTATCCATGAGGTTGAAGAAAAGACGGCCCTCATGTTCGTTGGGTATACGGCGGTGGAGTCTCCAGACCAGGCAGCGTTTGGGGATACTGTCCAAGCATGTCTCAAGCCAATCAAAAATGCGATGCTCTATTTCGTTACCGAACTCGAGCAAAGTCTTTTCTTACAACTATTATCTCAAAACCACAGAAGGCTTTCGTTGACGGTTGGATTACCTCAGGCAGCGCTTAATGAACGGTTTAAGCCCAGCTTTCTCCTACCAACCAACCCCATTAGCCACAAGGACATTGCTCGTTTGAGTAGGGATAGTGGTTGTGTTCTCTGCGGATCTACCACGACGAGCACTTGTTCTGCTTGTAAGTCCGCGCAGTACTGTGGGACAGGTATATCAGTTTTTCTGCTTCTATTCAATCGTACTCAACCTCTTTTTTCTATGTTCTTCTACAGAATGTCAGAAGGACGACTGGAAGAATCATAAACCCTTCTGTCGTTCGGTATCCTCTGGGACGTGGTACACCGTAACTCTCGATAGGAATCCATTCGCACACCTCTTGGGGGTATATGGACCTCTTGTTAACAACATCTTGGGAGTTCACGTTAACCGATTCGACTCTGGGGACGAGATACAAGAAAAGGGACTTTCCAATGACGCTGTTCCAGAGAATATATACGATCCAGGAGAATACTTTCTCGTCAAGATCCAGCGGGAGGTGTTTGACCGTCCTGGGCAGCAGCATCGCGATATGCTGATCTATGATTCATGCAAGAGTTTTGAGGTGCATATGCTGCGGGAGAGGGAACCGAAGGTGTTTGGGGCAGGGTTGGCCGCGATGGGAGACGAGATGAAGATGTATAGATGGGCATGTCGGGTCGGAGATTTTCAGTGGAAGATTTGTTTCGACCGCGGACCAGATCGCAATCCACCTTGGTAAAAGCTATTCGCTCGTAAATCATACATTGTACATTCACGAGTGTTATGTGAAAAACGACAAGGGCTATTTACCAATACAGCCCAACGATACGGTAGAGTGAACCGGGAAGCCCGGGTCAGTCACCTGATGATGCACACGAGAACTGAGGGCACAGAAACTAAGGGCACTTATCCCCTCCCTCAGGCAACCATGTAACCACTGGACTAATAACGAGAAGGAGTCCATGTATAGAAAGCTAAAGATCAAGTCCATGTGTACTATTGTCTCGTTCTGATTAAAGCTTCGGGTGTTCAAGACACCGTCCGCGCTTAGCTTGGTTAATTCAACATTTTGTTATATTCAGGATGGGGACGACAACCACAGCCATTGTCCACGCATTTACGTGTGGCCTCGGAACGGATTTACAATTCCAACACACCTCTAGACCACGGAATAGTTGCGGGCCGTAAGCGGGCCGTTCAATCCCCATTTAACGCAATGACCTTCCCTTTGATATCTGAGTCCTCGACGCTCAGCTTTCTTTCAGACCGCAACACGACAATGGCCACTCTCACCCGGGACCAATTCATCCGCATCCTCAACGGCATGAACATAGAGTTGCCACTCGATACAAAGTTCGAACCAAAAAAGCTTCAGCAACGTCTGCACAAAGCCCTCGACGCGGCCCAGCGCTTTCGTACTATCTTTCCCAATAATGCCGTCAATCCCGCGAACTATCCACTGTGGAAACCACGTAGACCTCTTTATCCCGTTTTCCAACGCAATATGAAACCAGGAAGTCACTGGGCGACTGATCCCCGAGGCGAGATGTCCACCTCCGAAATGCCCCTCCCCCGAGACCCCGTTGTTGAGCCGGAGATTGTCTTTAACAAAGTGGTGGATACTATCGACGACATCAGCGAAGATTGGGACACGGAGAGTCGACATCTTTCAATCATGCTAAGGGATTGTGACTCAAGTCGCGCGGTTTTTGTCCGGGTTAGTCCATGTGCAGTCCAAACGTTGATTTTAAGCACTCACAATATCTAGGTATTTTCTGTTCACGAGATTGATGTGGATACGCCGCTCATGTTCCTTGGTTATATGGTCATTGAAAGGCTCGAACAGCGGGATTATGATGAAATCCTCGCTGGGTACTTAGAGCCTGGAGAAGCGATGCTCATGTACTTCCTGAAAACAATCGAGCAAGATATGTTCCTGCAACTACTATCTCTTAATCTAAAACACATCTCGCCAACTGCTCAGCCCCCACGCCAAGCGCAAAATCCACGTTTCCAGCTTAGTTTCTTCATGCCTATCACGAAAATTGCTCAGCCTGATGTCGCTCGCCTCGCTAAAAATACTGGCTGCGTTGTATGCGGTCGGAATACAACTGGAAAATGTATGACTTGTTTGGCGGTTCAATATTGCGGGAAAGGTATGTATGTACTTAAACGCTCGTTATTGCTATGCTTACGGATTTCAGATTGTCAACGCAAGCATTGGAAAGCGCACAAGAATCTTTGCCGGCCTACGGAACCTAGTCGTGATCCCCAGCCCACACTCGCGAAGGATGCGGCCTCTTAGTTTAATATCAATAGGCTAGGCTCCTGTTTACATGGCCTAGAATAAGAGCTACCTCCGTACATATACAGCGAACTAGCATTTTGGTGGAACCACAAAATCTGATCACCATGTGAACATGATGCTTTTGTGGCTACAAATTTAAAATAGCGTAGTCACATGGCTCCGCTTGCCCTTTCAGTAGTCAATAGAACAAATCATCAGCTGTCAGAGAGCAAACATAGCACGAGGCAACTAGCGATACTGTATAGTTTACCCCCGATGCATAAGGATCCACAACTGGAATACACATGATGTGTTCGTCCGAACTCAGCGGCGAGTAACAAGATTTCCCTTATATGCGTGTTTCTCGGGGAGCATATAGCCCTTTTGAGCAAGTCGCCCCTCGGACGCAAAACCACAAGGACTACAGACCGACAGTTCTCCAAGGAGCCGATTTTGATGCTAAACATGCGTACAGCATGTATAACTTGTACCAATCAGCCGAATGTGCCTACCAATCTACAGCAACGGGAAAACATATGGTCAATTCAGATGTGAGTCTTAGCGCTATCCTGCAGACCAGCACCTTCACACTTCTCGACACTCTAGAAGCCTTACAAAATACCTCCGAGGGGAGGGGACGAAAACGAGGTTCGTCGTCACGTCAACTTCCAAAGGGGACACAACCAACCCTTGCTAGCGCCTCGATATTCAGCATCAGATGTGGACCCTTGCAGTTGGAGATCTTTACCTTCCTGAATTTAAGGATAAAGTCGAACAAGCAATGCGGTTCGAGGATAAGCCGGCGGTCCTGGACGTTGGGTGTGGTTCAGGTATTTGGTAAGTCTTACGAAGGACTAGTGAATCGAGGATAATAAGAGTATATACAGGTCGATTGAGATAGCCCGACGTTTTCCTAGGGCAGAGGTAGTCGGCCTGGATCTGACGCCGCCGACCAGAAGGTGTGGCGGATATATTCACACTCATCGCGGAGTCTCTGACCCGAATATCACAGGGATTTCCCACCAAATTTTAGGTTATTTAGACTCTGAACCCTAAAAAGAAATAAAATCTGACCGTAGCCATCTCATAGCTTCATACTCCACAATCTCGTTAATGGACTGCCTTCCGGCTACAAGACTAGATTTGATATCATACATTGCAGGACGGTTTGTCAACATGCAAGTCAACTTGACATCATCGTCATAATTTCACCATTAATAACATAATATTAAGGTCCCAGATCCACAAGAATTGGTAGACTTGATGGCGGACTGCCTCAAACCCGGTGCATATTCCTCCGAAATTCACTTCCGCGTCCCTGATTCATTTTGTTATTCCAGGTGGACTTCTCTTCATAGGTGATATAGAGCTCATCGTTTATGACCAGAATAGAAAACTACTGAAGCCATTCGTCTACACTCCGTCGCTGAGTATTGAGGAGAACTTGGAGAACAAAGAGGGCTTGTCGTGGTTCTCGGGTTGGTTTATTGTAGCTGGCCGAGTGACTCGTAGCCCAATGTATCGACCGCCCCCTGACATGGTTAAAGAGTCAAGGTTATTGGGTACACCCGTGGTCAAAGATTTATGGATGCCCGTCGGCTGGGAGGGAGAAGATATAAAAAATGGGAAAGAGATTGGGGACCTTGCAATGAAGAACCTGTTGGTGAGTTAGATCATGAAGACCTCCCGACTGGCCACATCCTGACAGGCGATATAGGAGATACACGGACTCAGCCGTGGGTTGCTTGCAATGGGGGACGACATTCCGAGTGTCGTGCGAGATGCTTTGATAGACCGAGGCTTACAGGAGTCTCAGTCCCGGAAGGTGTACGTTCATGCTTGGTATGTTGTGGCAGCTAGGGGACGAGGAAGAGACTCAAGGCTGTGATTATTATTAAACGTTGAACTCCTACAATAAAGGCTTGGTTCATACAAGTTTAGCAAAAGAATTTTCTGATGTTGAAGTGAAAAGTCTCCGTCCAGGGCACTGGGTAGAATGTCGTCGGCGAGATCGCTTCAAACCCTCCTATGTCGCAATTTGGAAGTTCGAAAAAACGCCACAACATGTGTCTTTTCTTCTAGCTGTTCTCGTGCACTCTGGATTCCTGACAGCAAGGATCATGCGGGCCCAAAGGGGATGCAGGGTTATGGAAGTATAGCGGAGCGGCTTTTTTTGAAGGGGGTCACGGGCCAGATTGTGGAGGGCCATTCGCTGCACCAGGGGGATGTCGGAGATGTTTGGGACAACCTCACTAGTGGGGAACAAGGAATACACGAGACTCGAGATAATATTCGAAGTCGTGGTAAAAAGGGTGATCACAATCTACCTAACTCGCACCTTATATCATCCCTCCTATTTCGACACTCAACATAAAAAACACCCTGCCTGGCGGAAGGAGTGGCTGGGTCAAGTTGAACTCTTCAAAATTACCTATTCTGCATTCTACTTAAACTATCTATGGTTGTTCTAGACAACATTCTCGTTCGTGAGGCCAGTTCTCATTGTCAATCAAGGTTATATTGTGATGACTCTAAGTAAGGACGCCGGCAGTGACGTTTGGGAGGAATGGGGCTGGGCTGCGAATGCCCAGGGCCCCAGGTGGTGAGGTCGAAGAGGAGCACGGTCGGGTCGCCCCGTAACGTGTCTTTCGATCGACTAGTCTGATGTGTGATGGTGAGCGGAATGGAAAGAGAGAGTAAATGAATAAATTACCGGTGTTACGCTGTCGAGGGATGGATCATGTAGCCCGCGGACGAGAAAACACACCTCGCTCACTTCGCTCGCTAGGTGTACCACTTTGTCAAATTTTCTTCGAGACCTATTGATTATGCCTATTCAATTTTCATGCTCGATACCCCACTTGCCAGCTCGTTCGGGCCCACCGCAATGCCTGTCCATGCTTGCTTGTACTTAGTCACGCTTCTCACTATGCTGATTCACGCCCGGCACAATACCCTACGCCCATCCACGCCAGTCCATGTCTGTCCAGGTGCTCCCACGCTTGTCTACGCACATCCATATTGTCATTCATGCTCAAGATCGTGCCGAAACCCACGTGCCTGAACTTGTATCCAAAATTCATAAGTATATGTCACCTGGCTAGACAAACGCACCCTATGCCACCTATAATAGCTACCATGTAAATGGAAAGCGCCAGATAAAATCATATTAAAGGAAGGTCGGCGTGACGAAGTCCGAGACTAGTGCCGCCACAACTTGTCATGAGCGACCCGGAGGTTCGCCTACTTCTTACTGACAAAGAACAGCTCCAGCGACAGGCACCGTATAAACTACCAAGAGGTGGCGTTGGCGAATTCGATGTTTGTCAACAACACCTGCTCTTCTCTACGACGAGAACTTTATTGGGCAATTATTTAACCTTATTATCATCTAACGTTATGGCCGCGGCATCTGGATCTCCAACACAGCATCTGGACACGTATGAACCCAGGGCATTACATTCCTGAATTCCGGAAAAAGTCAAAAGCGCAATCAAGTCATCATTTGAACCACCAATTTTGGACGTGGCTGTTCGTGAGCTGTCGCCCCGCCATATCACTGGTAATGGTTTCATTGATGACATTTCAGGTGCATTCAGATGGTGCGGCGCCTTCTCCAAGCCAAAGTCTTCGGACTTGATTTAACCCCCTGGATCCGATATATGAGGCCCGAGAATATAGTCTCAATAAGACGTGCTAATAGGCTCACTTTCACCCAGTCGTGGATTCCCAGGGCTGAGCACTGAGCACTGATCATTGGACATACCGTAAAGGCAGTGTATGATCCGACCAACTGGGTCGTGGGCCCATGCGCAATCTTGTGCTAAGGACATAGCCGGGTTGGTGCATTGATGTTTATATAATCTATGGCCAATTTGAATCCTCATCGCTCGAATCGTTGTTCTTTCATCCCAACGGCGACCATGTCTTCCCCCAAGTCCCCTGCAATAAACCGCGAGCAAATCCTGTGGATACTCAAGGGTATGAACGTCGAGCTTTCTCCAGACACCAAACTCGGGATCGATAAACTCGAGCATCGCCTGCAGAAAGCCCTTGGTGCCGCCCAGCGTCTTTCTACAGTCTTTTCAAAAACCGAACGCGACATCAAGCCCACAAGCTACCCTTTTTGGAACACACAAAAACCCCTTGCACCGGTATTCAGGCGCACTACCTGGGGAAAACTCTTTGACGTCCGGAATTTCGACATTATGCGCGAAATGCCGCATCCCAAGGACGCATTCGATAGAATCTTGTCTCATATCCAGTCGTTGAGCGAAGATTGGGATCGAGAAGGCCACGATTTCTTTGCGCTCCTCAAGGATCCCATTTCAAAGCGTGCTCTCGTTATCAAGGTGGGTGGTCGTCTATGCATTCATGTTGGTTCCTGGGGTTGAGAACGGTTGCTTTCAGGTGTTTTCAGTCCACCAGGTGGACGCGAAAACTCCCCTCATATTTATCGGTTACGATATCGTGGAGGGACTAGAGGTTGCAGATTACAGTGTTTACTTCAAAGAGTTTCTTGGGAGCGGCGATTCTATGGTCCTGTCGTTCGTCACCAGGCTCGAACAAGATTTGTTCTTGGAGCTTTTATCTCGGAATCGCAGGCGTATCTCGCCAGACTTCAGGCCTCACAAAATGGGCCTCGATAAGCGCTGCAAGCTCAGCTTCCTGGTTCCTATCACGGGACTCACTCAAATGGATATCGCTCACCTCAGCAAGAATAGTGGATGTGCTGTCTGCGGGAGGAACACAGCGAGTACTTGTGCAGCTTGTATATCTGTCCAGTACTGTGGAAAAGGTATGGCAGACCAAGAACGTTTTGCGAGTTGTTTCTGACTAGGTCTTGGTAATTAGAATGTCAGCGAAAGGACTGGACGTCTCATAAACATCTCTGCCGGTCCATCGCATCAGGAAAATGGTACACTGTCACCCTCGACCGAAATCCCGTCGCGCAAATTATGCACGAAGTTTTCGGCTCCAACATTCCTAGCTCTATGCCCAAGTGGAATATCAACCGCTTCGACTCCACAACAGATGAGGGCCTGGATGGGGGAGATTTGATGGATGCCTCCGCTCCCCCGAACAAATATGACGAGGACGAGCACTTCCTCGTCAAGATTCAAGTTCCGATTGGCTCAGCACGCAAGCCCCGGAGTATGTTTATTTACGATCGGCAACGGAGCTTTGAGATGCATCTTTTGAGCGAGCGAGAGCCAGAAGCATTTGAGGCTGCGCTTGGGGCGATGGGAAACAACCTGAAGATATATCGGTGGGCCCGTCGCGTTGGGGATTTCCAATGGAAGATTTGTTTTGATCGGGCACCCGAGCGTGACCCACTTTGGTAACTACGAGATTTTAACCCCTGTATCCCAGCTCTGATAAATTGTCTTCCTTGTCTCCTTACTGGGCCTGAGGTCACTGAGGTCACATATCACAGAGTTGACTTTGAGAAACTATGAGGTAGAGGTCCATACGTCTTGAACAACTGCGATGGTCATCCTTGAAACCCCACCCCATCGAAACAGACACTTATAATGAAATTGCATGGACTGGGATAGGCAAAGAGGTTCTGTTCAGTGTCGAGGGAACGGTGCTTCTGGTGCCATACAGTTTCGCCTCGACATCGAAAGGCAGGAACAATTTAACATCAAGGATCTAAATCAGATTTCGAATGCGCTGTTCGACTGAGAGGATAACATTACAGCGCAGCCGAGGAAACTTTGCGCGAGGGATCAAAGCCGGGGGTGGTTGAACTCATAGTGCTTGTCGATAGCTAGTGGGGTAGTCTGCTATTTCCGGGTCGCTTCATGATCTGAACAATCATGCTTTCAAGGACATAATTTGTAATCAATGATGCACCAATCATATTCCCTGCTGTATATCGGACAAGCAACTGCGCTAGAAGTACGAGTAGTAGTCGTCAAAGCGTCGCTAAACACTATACGCATGGTGTAAGGCGCCATCATGACAGCATTTCTTAGTCTCCCTGATGATACACTTGTCGAAATCTTCTGCCACCTCCCAGTCCTGACGATCCTGCTGTGCCGACAAGTAAGTAGTTCCTCGGCTGCTTTAACATTCTTGACCCTCAATGAGTTGAAATTCAATAGACATGCCAGAGATTAAACCGATTGTCCCGAGAGCGACACTTGTGGATCCGGATTTTCAATCAAACTCAGCACATGCTTCGACCAACAACCGACGTGGGCCAAAAAGGAGCATTCGAGGTTGAAAGGACTATAGCTCAGGCCGAAGTACTGGAGCGGTTATGGACCAATGCAGAAGAGCTGTGGATTGCCCCCCGTTACTGGCGCGGAGCCTCTCAGTTTCCGAAACCTGGCCAGCCTAAGGTTATAATGGGGGAATATGTTGTCTTCCTGTGCCACAACCCCCGGATGTACATATGGATTTTCATACATGATATTGATAAGACTATTGCTTTCGAGTTTGCTGTGCCGAGCATATTCACTTCCTACCTGGACCCTATGGAGAAAACCTTCTTCGTGATTTTCCCCCTCGAGGAATCATCACTGTAGGCGCATTCAAAATTTGATCGCTCAGACATGATATATTAATAAGGACTCAGCAAGATAATGGGCGTTCAGGTGGACGTCGGTGGGCCCCACGTGGCTATAGAATACCTGGTATCGCTCAGGGACCATGCCGAAGTAGACTCTTTGACCGTGAATAACGGACTTGTTTGGGTCAATCATTAACGAGAGTAGATAACGATAGTTTTAAGCGAATGTAGGCGGAATATGTTCCGACAGGATCTGTGTTCAACAACACGGAAGTTTTATTCAGTCATGAGTACAAATGTCCAGTATATAACGAAGCGTACCTGTGTTCAACAACACGGAAGTTGAAGAACACCAGGTAAGTGAGACTTGTCCTTTTATACGCCTTAGGCTTACTCCTGTCTCTCTCCGAGTACAGCCGATAGCCCCTCAAACGTATCGCCTCCGTTACAACTAACTCCCCCGGCTCATCGATACCGACATGTCAATTCTCGACAATCATTGCCGGAGCGACAACAGCCCTGATCGGCTTAATTTCGATGTCTTGGATCTGGAAACAAGAAGTCTATTCCAATTCAGCGTGAGTGTCCCCCGAGGATCAATTAGGATAAATGTTGAGTCAAGCTAATCCTGAATCTGTGGACGTACACACTGGCGCGCGCTATACTTCCACCGGGCAAACTTCCCTTTATGCATGTACTTGACAATTTCGCTACGGTGGCATACCTTATATTTGTTGCTGGCGGGAGGTACTTCGTAGTGTTCAATCGCCCCAATCAACAAGCCCAACAACCGAGTCCGGCACCTCAAGTGAAACTTTTCGAGCCCACCTTGAAGGGTGTTCTTCCTGCTTCCTTCCACTACGGCCTATATATCATTCCTCGATCTGCAAGCTTCTTCGTGATAGTTGGCTTCGAGAAGGTTGGCATGTATTGGTTGAGCCAGCCCTGCCACGTCAAAATCCGCCTCTTACACATAGACCTTTCAAATCCGACGGCCCCGATGACGGAGGTTTGTTCTCTGGACATCCCAGGGGAGTTGAAGACCTCTGTTCTACCCATCCCTCCTTTGTCAGCCCAGTATGCCCTAGGGGCTCTATCCGTCGAGCAAAGGATACAAGATGGTCCCTCCGAGGACGGAGAGGGGTACAAGTACTACGCCCTCCGAGTAGATCTTTCGAATATTATTCAGAAAGGTCTAGCGGAGCCAAGCCAGAGTCGCATCACTTCCAACCGAACGCATTTAACCCCTGCTGTTGACGAAAGAGGGGAAGAAGCCATTTTTCGCAACTTCAACCCCTTTTCTGGGCAAGTTATCGTGTCTGTGAACCCGGGATCTTCAGTACTCGTCCTTGACTACCTTAATGCAGATCAGGTGTAGTCATTGTGCCTAGAACCATAGAGGGGGTACTCGTTGAAAAATATGACAGCAATAAGACAACATCGTTCGACACTGTATTGACAGACATAAAGAGCTTTCTGGAACTCGTGACGTGTAATTATTAAACAAATTCAAACGTATTTAATCGTGTTGGTGCAAGTGCCTACGTTCTCCAGTCCAACTTCGATGACATCACCTTCTACTAGCCAGTCTGGGTCTTGCTTCCCGAGGTTTACTCCGCTTGGGCTGCAGGAAGAGAAGGTTCAGTACATATGTACCAGAAACTAGGAAGAATAGCAACACTCACGTTCCAGTGAAGATGACATCACCGGGAAACAGTGTCGTGCCCATGGAGAAGAAGCTCACAAGATGCTTCACTCCGAAAATCATATTTGCCGTGGTCGAATTTTGCTGCGTAACACCATTGACCTTGGTCCAAATATTCAAAGTTTGCGGATCCTGGATCTCGTTTGTCGAGACGATCGCGGGCCCCCAGGGCGCCCATCCATCAGCACCTTTACCCATGGAAAATTGGGGTTGAGGAAGGCCACCACGGTCGATTTGCCAGCCACGATGGGAGACGTCGTTGCCGACACTGTATCCGAGGACATGGTCGAGGGTTTCGTCGTCTGAGATGTTGAATGCCTTCTTCTTGATGATGATGACGAGCTCGGTTTCGTAGTCCATCTTGGAGGTGAAGTTGCCTTGAGTTTGGTAGCCTTCGCTGACGGGGATGGGGTCAGATGGGGTATTGAGTGCCGTCCAAGGCTTATAGAAGAGGATGGGCCAGCCTGGGATGACTTGACCCGTCTGGTGCACCTTGTTAGCCTACAAGTCAAGATATATGCTTCTTAAATTTACCTCGTTGATGTGCGCGACGTAGTTCAACCCCACGCAACGAACGGTCCGAACACGCTCAGAAGGAAGAGGAGAGAGAAGCTTTGTGATCGACTAATGAAAAAAATCGCGTTAGCCTCAGAATACTCGCAAAGCTGAATGGACGCCACACCTTCACTTGATCAGTGATTTCGAAATCATCAAGGATGTCGCCCTGGATAAGACGCGCCTGTGTGCTTTGGGAGGCATCTGTCGACCCATCTGGAAGGATGGCGTCTCCATAATATTCCTTCCCGTCGTCCGATATAAATCGAACGAAGCGTTGGGCGCTGGTGGACCACAGGCAGCAGCTGAGGAACAAGAGCAAGTGACTTAGAAGCTTCATGGCTTTCAAATTGTTCGAATCCGATTATTGACGAGCATTTTAAATGAGCCGTGAATCAGAGAGAAGACGCCAAGGCCAAAAAGAAGGTTGACTAGGATCAGGCTTTGTGAGAGTTTGATGCAGTACATTGGGCTCAGCATGTTGAAAGAGCGTACACATGACGGCCCAGGTGCCGCCTGTCTCGTCACGCTTGAATGTACGCTTTGATCTTACCCACTGAACCGTCTTCTCTCTGAAAGACCGCCAACGTCGAATGCAGTAGAGGGCCCCAAACCAACGTGGAGAAGCCACGTTCAAAAATAGCTCAACAAGATCCCTGAGAAAATATGTTGGTGGAAGTCAGGTTGGACATGAGGGGGCTCTTACAAACGATTGACGGGAACACGCCCACTTGCAACTCCCCCGCTGCCTTTGGCTATAGTCATTGGAAGAGAATTCGTGGGGTATGAGGGGCCACTGGATGACTTGGCGTTCCATAGGTTTGGTAGCGGGAAACCGTCAAGTGGACTATTAGCTTCTTCTCCCATTCGTATTCGGGATTTTGTTGCCACTGTACGCACTGTACGTTGCCACTAGAGTAATGGGGCCATATACGACAGGCGCTGCGGCCGCTTGAAGGGTGGCCCATTTCTAAATTACTACTCAGCAAGGTCCGGTCCAGGGTCCCGCAGAAACCCCCGAGGAGCGGCGGTTGTAGGGGATCATACGTTCGCGATCCGACAAACTTGACTCGGGGACAAAAATTGGGACTAGACAAACACTCAATAGACTTTACCCGGCTGCTGGTGATGTATTGCCACGTCGAACGTAAGAGTGACATTTGAGCGCACCCGAATAAGCACGAGTGTTACCGCAATGAAAGTGAAAATGAGTACGATGACGAGAATATTAATGAGGCTCATTAGTAGTTGCCATGCCTTCCACCCTATGTGCGCCCAAGGCCGCGGCAGCACCACCGGTTTGATTGTCCCTTACACGTGACCGACGGAAGCTCGGTGTTGTGGGCGCGTTGTTAACCGTTGTTAGGCGCAATACGTGGGAGCCGGTTTAGGAAACATGATCGGACTTGGCGTGGCACTTCTTTAAGTTGAACCAACATCACTTCTCCAACAACTTACCATTTCTCTTTCTCTTTTCACCTTGTATCACACACACAAAGGTAAGCGCGACTTGGATGTGTTTGGGAAACAGCAGAGCTTACGCGTTCTTTCTCCTTTCTGCAGCGCTTTGGTTCAAATTCGCTAGTCGACCCTCTTTTATCGAAAACAGTTGAACTTTTACCATGACCTCAACATACTCTGCGTTCTTCTCCTCTGGACTACTCGCACCACCGAACTTGTACCCCAAGAGTGCTCGCTCGCCACCTTCGTCGCCTGGTCTCCTGCCATCGTCGCCAGGCTTGATAACCTCCTCTCCTGGTATAACACGCGACCCCTCTCCAGCTCCTATTGGCGATGACAGCGACGTCGAAGATCTAGATATTGAGATGGACACTGAGGGTGCTCGTGCCCCTACTCCTACTCCGTCCAGTGTCGGCGGAAGGTCTCGGTCAGGATCTATCGCCAGCACTGTCCAACAAGACCAAAAACCCCGCCTGCGCAAGCGCCGCTCTAGTCTCAATGTCGCTACCTCCCCTATGAATGCCATCAAGTCTCCCCAAAGAAACGCTGGCAACGCTTTACATCTCCAGCAGCGCCTGCCTCTTCTGCCCACTGGCTCCATTGGCAGAAGCCGCAGCGGAAGCCTGAGTTTCCTTGGTTTCGGCGCTCCTCCTGTAGATGGTGGCGATGCTCCTAATGTCGCACCTCAAGGCACTAGTCTGCTCGGCCGGATGAGAAGTGGAAGTGTTGGTGGGACCAGCATCACCAACCTCTTCCGGTGTGTTTCTAAATTGGGATGTCGTTGCTCATTCTAACTTTTCCCTGCTTCTAGACCCCGTAGGGCCGCTCGACGACTCGCCACTGTGCCGGCACCGGCACCCCCTCCAACTGCTCCTCTCCCAGCCATTCCAGGCGAGTCAGCCAAACACACAAAATCAAACTCGCTCTTCCACAACTCGTCAATCTTCTCAAATCCAAAGGCAATTTTTTCCCAGGTTGCCAGCATTCGTCAGCCTCTTTCTCAGCGCACAGGATCCAGCGACCAACCCGCTGCTATGACCAGACCCAAGGGCCGTGACCGTGCTTATTCATGCACCAAGGGTGTTACAGTTGATGCTGCAATTGACGAAGAAATGAAGGAAAATTGATCCGGCACTCACGACATTCCCAACGCCCACGAAACCCCGACTTACTACCCACGACATTTGTATCATAACCATTCATTCCACGCATTGACTGCCCATGCCATGCTAAATGGCTTTCCTGATCCAATAGCCGGTTGATTCGGTTTCATGTTTCACACGACTTGCCACGTTCCCGCTTTCGCTTAATCTGCTTGTTTCTTGTTCGCTGCCCTGCTATCGCATAACTACCTACATATGAATAATCCATCACGTTAATAGGCAACTCGCCCGAGTTCTATTTTATTCTTTCTCGACTTGTATTGCTGTCTGTTCATTTTATAATTGCTAGTCTTCGCTCCCTTAGATAGGACAAATTCTTGGTAGAACTCGCTAGCTGATGCCCCGTACCGTCCGATTACGAATACACCACTTTGAGTGCGATGCCAAGTAGCGAAGAAGGCAGAACTTGAAGCTTGAGATCTTTAGAAGTCGGCGCTTGATTCTAGGCGGCCGAATGACATGGCTCAATGTACCCATCATTGGCCGACTAGCTCAGTTGGTTAGAGCGTCGTGCTAATAACGCGAAGGTCTTGGGTTCGATCCCCACGTTGGCCAATTTGTACTATCATACTGTTTTTGCGAGTACGCCTATGAGTGACCCACTCATCCTTGACGAGCACTCACTATCATTGCATATCGACTCAATCATTTACAGCACACTGCTAACATATTTACCAACATCATGATGTATATTCTACCCCTTTCCTTCCATCACCTCCTTTCTCCTATTTTTAATAGTTTACTTTCTTCCCTCTTCTTTATATGGTCCCATAAGTTACATTTACGACGCCCTGCCAAACCACCCTGTGGTGTTCCATAATGGAATGATATGCTATATATGGTATAAGGTTTAGATGTTGTTGAATATTAATTTCTTGAATTTCCTCAAGAGAATGATGTTTTTCAACTTATACTGCTACAAGCAAACTAACTGCTAAGACGCGGTGAGCGTGCTCTAAACTAAGACTACGCCCCTCGGCAGGGATTTGGCTACGCATACAAATTAGGTACTGAGTTTAAGTGTGGAGCGTTCTAATCGATGATGTGTTTGTTCTGGTGTATAGTGTGTTAGGGTGTGTTATCTGCGTCGATAATAATAATAGGCGTGTCCATAGGGGTCATGGGTAAAGTAAAGTAAGGTGTTGGGAGAAATGAAGCGTAAAGTGGCAGGCTTAGAATGAAAAAAGGAAAAAAGGGAATGGCGACTTGCGGTGGTCGAACGGTCATCCTTGGTCCTCTCGATCCTCTCCTCGAAAGTGGTCCAGCGGCGTGTCCTCGATTGTGGGTGCATTTCATTTGGGGGGGCCGGCCCCCGGTATGGGGTTTAGAATATGACATTGGTGTAAAGTTGATTTGTCAGCCCAGTGTATGCCTGCTGCCACTCGTCCATGCCCACACCATCCACACCTGGTCACCCTTGCCCATGTGCACCCTTCCACAGGCATCTACACAGTTGCTCACATCACGCTGAAAAACACATGCCTGAACTCATATTCAAACTTCGTGCACCACCCGGCTTGATTAACATATCAGTATGTCATCTATAGTCACAATATTGATGGAATGCACTAAATAAATCCATACTAAAGGAGGGCCAAAGCTAGAGGTGGTCCAAAGTGGGAGGGTGTCTCCGAGTGTAGCCCATAATTATATACCTACCACTTGGGGTCCCGGAAGCATTGTTATCTGAGGTGAGAGATCCTCCTAAGTAGCTAATAAACTAAGCCTAAGGATATCTTGGTCCAAAGGATAGCTTAGTATACTTGCGAGGCTGATCTGGCTTCAGGTAAACAGAGGCTAAATGCCTGTATTTAAGACACGTGTGGAGATCGTGCGCCAGCTACTCATGGAAATTGGTCGCCAACGCACCCACGTGAGGACGTCGATATATCGGAAGAGGATATGAACACGTGCCGTCTCACGCCTATCTGGACCTGCACTCCCCATTCCACGAAGACCCCACAAAACTCCAGAGATTGGCCCGTAGTACCGAGTATCCGCTTTTCGACTCAATGAGTCCACCGAGCCAGATGGCTACCGCGCAGACCAGTAAAGTAAAATTAATATTCATATTTTCTTCTCCTCGCGATATTGCCTTTCAGTTAGTCCATGAATGTCTGTGCCCATTTCTTTCCTTGACTGCGTAGTCTACGGACAAAAGACAAGTATTTTTCGTAGTATAAATACCAGAGTGTTGTGTATGGTTGGAGTAGTAGAAAAATAGCCCCCTTTTCCCTCTGATATTGAACTCCAAGTCATCGCTCGACGACTGAGGTTTGGGGTGGATTTTATTGAGTTGAAGCCAACTATGTACCTATGAGCCTAGTATAGCGTGATATGAGAAGATAATGAGGATAGACCTAGGTAGCTTAACAAGATTGCGCAATAATGGCCAGATTTTTGGGGAATATTCTAAGCGAGGTAGTTATTCACAATAAGCATGGCCCGGCATTTCACTTCACGGCGTGATGTGATCCTAATTTAGGTCGTCTAGTTCTGCCCCGTGCTGTCTCCTTTGGAGTCCAGACGGGTTGGAGCAGCCATTTAAGCCCTCTGATGAGCCCCTTCGCAAGGGCGAAACCCGCGTAAGTGCGCCTAACAAGTGCTACCGCAACCTGCCATGGGCGACCTAGAGGTTTATCCACTTCCTGCCGACAGAGAACATTTCCATTTACCACACGACCCCTCATTGCAACAGGCACAGTATAAGCTACCAAGAGGTGACGTTGGGGAATTCGACGTTCGTCAACTCACCTACCGTTTTTCGGAATAAGAACTTAATTGGGCGGTGGCCTAACTTGATGGCCATAGCGCCTAGATCTCCAGCACAGCATCTGGACACTTGTGAACCCAGGGCTCTACATTCCTGATATTGCGGGGAAAGTCGAAACCACGATCAAGTCATCATCAGAACCACGAATTTTGGACGTAGGCTGTGGATCGGGCATTTGGTGAGTCGTCGCCCAGCCATACCACTGGCAACGGTTTTCTTGATGATATTTCAGGCCCATTCAGATGGCGCAGCGCTTTCCCCAAGCCAAAGTCGTCGGGCTCGATTTAACCCCTCTGGATCCAAGGTATGAGGCCTAGAATACAACTTCAATAAGTCGCGTATCAGACTCACTTTCACCTAGTCGTGGGCTCCCTCCCAACTTCAGGTTAATTGGGCTATTTATATACGAGTGAAAACCCTGGCAGCTAACCTATGTCTGATAGCTTCGAACTCCATGATCTCACCAACGATCTCCCTGGACGATATAGATACGAACAATTCGATATCATCCATTGTAGGACCGTCTGCCCGCATGTGAGTTCAAAAGATGATAACCGCAAACAAATACCGACTTGGTTTCAAATAGGTCCCAGACCCCCAAGGCCTCATAAATTCGATGGCCATGTGCCTCAAACCAGGTTAATATCCAGGCACGTTATGATGCGGTCCCACTGAACCCATAGGTCTTTAGGTGGTCTCCTCTTTGTTGGAGATTGGAAAACCAGCTCATACGACGAGGACAAACAAGAGCTCAAACCGTTCACGTACAACCCTTCCATGACCGTCGAACAGAATCTGGAGAACGAGACTAAGGGCTCATGGCATAGTGGTTGGTACCAAGCTCTGGGCCTTGCGTTGACGGGTGCATCATATCTTCCATCTCCCCGCATGATCGAAAACTCGACTAGGCTGAAAGGGCTTATAGTGAAGGATTTGTGGCTTCCTATAGGTTGGGACGGGGGGGTTGAGAACGGGAAGGAACTCGGGGAGCTAGTGATGAGAGACTTCGAGGTATGTGTTGATCTCTTCAGTAAGCATATAAGCACCTCATTGTGATGAAAAAGAAAATCTATGACTTCAACAATATCGTGGCGAAGTTTACAAATGCACCGGAAGTCTTCATGGAAGCTTGGAAAGAGAGGGCATTGGAGGAGCTGAGAATGCAACATCAATATGTTCATGTTTGGTATTCAGTTGCGACGACGGCTACGGATTAGTTTTTGTATTGATCATGTATTCGACGGGTAAAACATCCTATACACAATGTCCAATAAGGAGATCAACTCCCAAGAAGGTCGCTGGAGTGAGAAATCAATTCTCTAAAATGGAAGTTGATTGGGATGGGATGCTATGATGGAGCACGTCCAATGCTTGCATTGGTCCTCAGGGCAGGGCGTTCCTCAGGGAGTTTTAGTTTGCGATTAACTAGTTCAGGATGCGAATCAGGCAGCGCTCCAGCACTGAATCCCGGAAGCATATTGGCCCGAAGGTTATCGCAGGTCTCGCAGGTCAATAATTCAAACACAGAAACCCGTCAACGGGCTGTTACACAGCATTCCGGCCCCAACCCGAGGCTGCCGATCGAGTGCTCTGTAAGGCTAGCTTGAGCACTGGCGTTCCCATAGAATATGCAGAAATGCGTACCTCGGGCGAAGCGAAGCCATACTTGATCTCGTCCCTCCGCTCTCGCTCGACCATAGAAATCTTACTCCTTCCCCTCATACACAAAATAAGAACGATCAACCACAGCAACAGCTGAACGCCCAGGAATGTACATTGTGCCTTCTGAATGGCCATATTCCATGGGAAAGTCATGCCCTTCGCTCGTTCAGCGGGGAGCAAGCTCTTCGCGCCGTGTATCGAAACCTCAACTGTCATGCCAAATCCCACGACGGTGATGATTGTCAAAACCATGATGGAGAAGATGGAAGCTAAGCAGTAAAACGGCCCCGAGGGCACGAGACAGCCTGAGTTTTTGGTTGCATCAGGGATGACGAGCCGAGGGGTAGGTCGACTGTTAGGCGAGACCCTTCCGTGGTTTTGGGGTGGTTGAGAGTATGTCGAAGAAGGACACGTCGGTACTTTGAGCTCGGGAGAGCCGACATGTGCTTCAGACTGTATTCTGGTCGTGTCCCTAGGGGAGGTGGGGGTGGCGCGGTTTCTTCGGTAGTTGAGGAGGAGGATTGCGATGTGGTAAACGAGAGATAGGGAACCGGCGGTCGCGTTAATCCAGATAGAGAGGATGCCGAAGTTGACTGTGGCCAAGCCTAAGACCACAGAGCTGATCATGATGGAGAAGAAGTGGAGTAAGTAAAGTAGCGACATGTTGAAAAGGAAAGAACGATTGAAATGTAGAAAGTCGGAAAACCACGGGGTAAGTAGGGAACAAGAGTGAATGTGTCTGGTAAATAATACAGATAAAAAAACGTGTGGCTCAGCCAACGAGCAGGCGATAGGGGACAGAACAGAAGGAACAACCAGGCCGTCCCGGGCTCTGAGTCGTTTATATTCGTCATCATCATGACTTATCCTGCACAACGGTACGCATTCCAAGTGTTTCAATTTTAGACGAGGTGGGAAGATAATGGGCTTGAAATAGGACTTCAGACATGATTGGAGCGTTTCAAAGTGAGAGGTCCATCACTGATATGATTGATCTTGATGAATAACGCCCAGCCACCAACAGGAAGTCAGATAAAGATATCTCTGCTGTTGTTAACTTGTAACTTGTAATAAGCATTTGTAACCGTTATAGAATCCAATAAATGCCCATGAGGGTGGAATGTAGACGGTCTCCGCAAAACATTCGTCATCGTCCACGCAACTCCCCCCTTTGTATAATATTACAAGGAGGTTCCAGCGTAATGGGAATAATGTAGTCGATACTGAAGTACACGCGAGTTACTTGAACTGATGGAACTGTTCTCCATTCTTGTTGATAGAGGCAGACTGCCTTGTTCTAAACGAATGCATGGAACAAGACTTGGAATAAGATGGAACATGAGACTTAGCGAGGGTCCGAGGAACGCCCACTCCTTACACATAACAAGTCTAAAGGTTTGTATGAACGCACCAAGACATGGACCCGGGACAATACAATATTTGTGCAGTGTTGCGACGTGTGCTCGTCTATTCTGATGATCCATGATATTTTCTCGCAATCCGAGTTGGTGGGCATCATGTTCCCCACGGGTATCCTAATGCCAGGGAAAGATATACAAGTGATGTGGGGCCTTGAGGAGGCATCGCAGTTGTCGATTTATCGAAGGAAGAGTAGGGCATTGAGGACGGCTAACTCGGAAGGGGGGACAACAAACAGACTTCAGACTCACGAGGATCCCTCGTCGGAGATCATCGGAGGTTGAATTTCGGAGACGTTGCCGAAAATCAATGGTGGTTCACCTGACAGGTGGGCGCGTGCGCCGCGCAGGACCACTGTATCACATTCCAGACAGCTGCGAGTTTATATGTCTAATTAACATTATGAATATAAAATATGCATCCACCAAGTAACCAAGGGGTATAGAAGGGGAAGATAAGTCAATCCCGAAATGTTCTATCATCCTACAACACCAAGTTCATGCACTGTCAAAGCGCTTGTTGCAATGTCCAAGTAACGCTTATAGCGACCACACCGATAGCAAGTGCTGATTGGAACAATACCTTGTTCCTTGCTCTTGAATCGTCAGGTGACCACCACCGCAATTCCGACCAGAGTAAAGGACCGAAAACAACACAAGCTGTCCAGAACTAAAATTAAAAATGTACTCATTAGAGAAAAATATAATGAGATTATAATGACAACATACCGCGCCAACACTTTTAACCAAAAGCATTGGGTATTCTGTTGGTCGCGCGACCGCATAGATGGGTTTCTCGTTTGGTGCAGAGACGAGGCGAGGGTGCATGAACATCACCCATATCGAGTAGAAAGCGACCGAAAAGAAGTGGCTTGCGAGAAGAAGGGGGGAGGGCGCGATACCAGAGAGAAGGGAAACAGGTCCGTTGATACATTCGCCGCCGCGCTCAAAGTACTTGAAACATCCTGTTCTTAGCACCGCGAGATACTCATCTACCAACAGAAAATGCAAATGAGATATAAATAGGCTTCGGGACGGTGTAGAACGTACCATCGGCTCCAAAGAGATCGTATAGAGCCACGCTAAGAATGTTGACGGTTGAAGCTAGAGGTTTCCGCTGCCAATGCCAGTTATTGAGCATCTTTTGAATGTTTCTCCAATTACTCCAATCATCGACTTGCCCAAGCAGCGACCGCAGTAATACAACGTCACTTAAAGCGACCGTCATACCACCACCAGTCAGCGGGTGACGCATATTCCATGCGTCACCGAGCAGGATAGCACCAGCTTTGGTACCCGACGTGCCCTGGGCAACAGGAGGGAGGAATGAATTAGGCATCCGTCGTAGACGGTCCTTGTCGAGAGCGGTGTGTATGGCAGTATGGAGAGATGAAGGTAGTTGTGGGACGACACGGTTAAGAATATGTGACTGGTATGCTAATTAGAATTGAAGGGGAAAATAGAAGATGAAGGCGGAGCGTCGTACCTTGAGGTCTGCGGGAAGGGGTTGCTTGATGTCGATAAGAATTCGTGTGTCGTGTTTTGAGATCTGATACATAAGCACCGGCCCAGAGCCCTTAATGAGAGCGACGGTGCCATGGTTGGGTATTGGCAGAGTCACATCCTCAAGAACGGCTCCACAGAACTGGCTTTTGGTAACGGGTTTGGCCACTGCACGCCCCATGACAGTACTCCGGAAATTCGAGAAACAGCCATCAGCGATGATGACAATGTCCGCACGGTACTCCTCCTTCAATTCGGTTTCTCCAGTTTTCTTCGTCGTCTTTACACCAACAACACGGCCAGCCTCCTCAATCAAATCCGTTGCCGTCGCCTCAATCAAATCGACACCCTCCGCACGCCTGGCAGCACCACGAAGTGACATGATGAATCGTCCGTGGTGGAAACTCCGGCCTTCGTACCCGCCAGGGTAAGGTATATGTACAGACTTGCCGCCATCGAGGACGCAGTATCCACGCGTCGGAATCGCATCTATCCCTTCAAAGCATGACTCCAGACCCAATTTACGAAGTGCAATAACACCCCCAGGTTGTAACAGTTCACCAACAATCCGGTCGGGTTCTGCTAGTGATCGTTCCAATAAGGCAATCCGAGGTTTCTTGGCTCGAGGTAATGTCGAGAGACCATGGGCAAGAGCGGGACCGGCAATGCCGGCGCCAACAATTAGCACGTCGTAGCGAGGCATATCGAGGTCGAGGATGACGGCGTCGGGCGCTTTTGAGGAAAATGGTCAGTGACCAAAGTGGCCCCATTTCGCAGGCGATGATGACACCTGCCATTTCGGGAAATGCCAGACCACGCTCTGGAAACACGGCTGGGCCAATCTAGCCATCGACAACAAACACAGCACCGGTAAAATATTAAAGCCGAGAGGCGGAATGATTCAAATGTCGAAAGACAATAAAAGCAAAAAGAGACATTGTCATATCTCCAAAGGAGAAGTGGTTCCAAAGATTGTAATGCAGCATTAGATGAGGAACCTACACGGAATCCCCTAGTAAAAGGCGAGGGGATTGTCTGATTGAAGGTTCCTCTGCTGCTACAATAATATCTCTAGTTATCTGAGATCCATTCCAATGAGTTCTGTATTTTGTTCAGTCCGCGGGGTGCGTACACGTGACACCCAAAACCAATTACCAAACGCGATCACTCATCATTGGTCCTCTTCGAGAACCAAGGGGCCCAGCACTGCCAGTGCCTACTATTATCAAGTTCACTACCACAGTCACTATCTACCTTTTTCTCAACCATGAGCGTCAGGGCCTGGACGATGTCCCTTGAAGATAGAGAGAAGTTGATCAAAGCTGCATTTGAAGGTAACCGACCCAAACAGCGCTTGACCTGTCACTCAGTTCCTGGTTTCTATAGCAAAGGAAGGAAACTACAGCCCATATTCCAAATTCCCTGTAGGTGCCGCCCTTTTGGCTGCCGATGGCACCATAGTGAAGGGCGCCAACATCGAGAATGCATCTTACGGTATGTCTATTCATGGATATCTCAATTCCCTTACTATGTTCCATTGCAGGCGGTACTATCTGTGCCGAGCGTACTGCGATCGTCAAGGCTGTCGTGAGCTTATGTTTTAATATACTTAAGATCGACTATTAATCCCCTTCTCAAAGAGCGACGGTATCAGAAAATTCGTCGGATTGGCTGTCACGACGTAAGTCGCAGTCCCTTCTTGAGCAAAAGATCAATCTTGAATGAACCGGAACCCAGTAACGTGAAATCAGCGATATCACCATGCGGATTGTGTCGCCAAGTGCTCCGAGAGTTTTGCGCGCTTGATATGCCCATTCTCCTCGTTCCTGGTGATTACCCACAGCCCGAGGAGCCCAAACCAGGATACTCAGAGGGGGGTGTACGAGAAACGACTATGGGGGAACTACTGCCCGATAGCTTCGGCCCGGAGCACCTGGAGCTTCCCAGAAGATCTTAAGTAAACCAAAATTCCTTGATAGTCTCCCTTATCAGTGTTTAGCAACGACGAATAAACTCGCACAATTCCCCACAGAAGCTTGATGACGATGCCTGCACTTAGGTCCCTGATTGAGTCCTGATTAAACATCGAGGTTGGATCACTCGGACCACCTCGAAACATCATTGGATCACTAAAATACCATCGTGTTTCATGGCATTCCAATCGAGGCGAACCCTCGTTTCATCGTCACTCGCCTGGTTGGTGTATTAGATCGATCATAAGTATCATCTCTATCTTCTAGGGCGCCTGACACGTTTGAACACAATAAATGGTTGACAACTCGATAGTAAAAACGAGAAGTCAGTTGCACTTCTACCTTGCAGTGCTAGCACCAACTGTTGAGGGCCAGATGGGGGTCTGACATGGGACATTTCCCGAACGACTATACATTACTTCTCATACACAAGTGAATTAATACACCGAGGGTCCCGAGTGGTGCTTCGCGACGGTTATTTTGTAACGATTATACAGCGCGCGCTGTCGTTTTGTGTCGAACCTCTACAACACAAACCTCTTCTCCATTTCATCACAAATGGTCACTAGATGGGTGGATATTCAGCTAAGATGTATCTCATCCTAGGGAGTTCTTCACTTACGACAACATGGGCGTCAATGAAAGGGAGTATATCACATCGTCAAAGCTCAAGTTCCACAATCTTGGTTGAACCACCCATCCATCGACTTAGGCTCATCTGACGGTTCTATCCGTTGCGTTACTGGCTGACCTGGTCCGTCGCCCAGCGATCCCATACTTAAGAACTCTGAGGAAACCCTGGCAGGTTTTCTACATATCCCATCCACGAGGTACCGGGGACTCCACCGCCCACGATGCCACCCTATATACTCCCACTCTCCTTGGTCGTTCTCACCTCTATCTCTCTTGCGTTCTGCATAATTATCATGGGGTTGTCATTCTTTAATCTGGACCTCATATGGGTGAACCTCGTGGCTGGCGCCGCGACGGCACTCTACCACCTCCTCGTAATCGTCCTGGCGTGGTACAGGACGCACAAAAATAACCATACAAGAGTCAGTAGTCCCACCGTGGTCACCGCGCTCGTATCCGAGGCCCGCGCAACGGTTCCATACCCAATAGCTTCAATCGCTTTCGGGATCCTTGTCTTCTCCCTCTGGATAATTGCGTTTAGCATGACAACAGATATTGCCATAAAGGGTCGTGATAGCATGCTCATATCATCCCAAAAATCTCCGCTAGATCACAATGCTCTTATTGGGAGCTCGTTGGCCATCTCAGCGGAGATCGTGACGATTGCGCTCTTTATATGGTATTGCTCCAGGGGCCAGATGAAGACGAATAGCCAGGAAAGGGACGTAATAGAAGAAAGATTATTCTATCCTGCATCACCATCGGTACGTTAACCACACTACCCTGTCACAACTGGGAATAGACTGATAGTGGGCGTACAGTTATCAAGGGCTGGCACCTTAAGATCTCTGTACTCTGCCCGAAGTGCTCACTCTGGACGGGAGAGACGTGGTAAAACCCCGCCGCCCCCTCTGTATGTTTCCTTTCAACCTTGTTTGACGACATGACTCTGACTACCTTGCTCACCTTCACAGACCCTCTCTCAATCCTTTACCACCCGTACCTTCGATTACCAGACAGAACTTGTCTCCTTGGGAGAATATCACCCCTGTCATTCCACCCACGCCCATCGAGAAGCCACGGACCATAAAGCTTTCCCTCGAGCAAGAACACCCCAACATCAGTCCACCAATCACTCCGCTGCGAAAACCGCCTGTGAGTTGGTCACCGAAGCCCTAATTGAAGATCGTCGTGAATAGAATTTCAAATCTCAAAGCCAAGACAACGGATGTATCAGTAGTATGTAGAATTTTGACAGTCTATAGTCAAACCTGCGAAAATAGGCATATCTCTCGCTCAGTAAAGTAGGTATAAACCCTGTCTTTCGACTTCTCCACGATAGTCAAATAGAGTTCCTCTGCCAATTTGCTGAGTCCGTACAGAGCATTGAGACTCCACGTCACTTCACAATCCACAGCTTCGAACCTGAAACTCGAGATCCCCAACGGCAGCCGCCTTTTCTCTAACATCTCAACGAAGGCCACGCCTGCTCTGTCCCTTGCGTCTGTGTATTTGCGCAATATGATAGTGTCCAAGCATGGCAGGAGAAACCTCGAACCAATGTGATTGGTGGGCTTGGACAGGAGAAGGAGGACCGATATTAGGAAGGCCATAGAACAGTTATTGAAACCCAGTGTATAGACGGGAGGGACTGCGGACAATAATTCGGACAAGAGACGAAATCCACTATCGAAGCGATAGTCAAATGAGAGAGAGCGAAGCGTGTTGGGGAGCCTGGACAAAAAACGATAAATAACACCTCCAGCCGCGATGGACAAGTCCGAATCTGGGAATCCACTCCATTGTAAGTCCTCGAGGGATGGCATGCGGACGTTCTCGAGAAGCGCCTCGGCCCATATATCTTCTCCCTGTGACGTCCATCCGAAGCGCTTGAGGTTTGGACGCACGAATGGGCCCTTGAAAAGGTCTGTGTTGGAGGAACTCAGTAACGCGATTATCGGATAATAGCAATAGAACTCGACGAGATGCTGGCAATAATAGAGCATTTTTGCGCATACATCAATGTTCGCGCCATGGAGGTGGAGGGTAGTGAGAGGCGGCATGGGGGAGAGAGGTCGCAGAATAGGGAGAAGGTCATCCAGAAGAGGGTTCGTGGTAACACCTTCATGTATGATCTCCAAGATACCGTCTCTTATGTCTATTGACCAAACTTCTTCCAGGTCCTTCGTCCGGCAGAATGCGAGGTCACGTAGGTTTGGAAGCCTCAGTTCCGAAAGATAGGCCATCCATGTAGGGGGTGCGTCGGTCGCACGCAAAGTATGAATATTGTTAGGGAATTTGTCGAAAATCAGGCGCGTGAGAGGTTCAATCGCCCTGAATTCTATAAAGGGTGCCTGGCGGTCATCCCTATCAATGTATACGGCCTGTTGGTAGTGTTGCTGTCGAAGCGAAGTCACTTCGAACTAAATTCGGTTCACTTCGAAAACTTGACACTTCGGATGAATTCGATATATCGAAGTGAACCGAAGCGAGTTCGAAGTGAGTTCGACGCGATGGTCACATGACCCGCAACATAACACTTATCGCAGTCGCAAGAGTCAATACCACTAACATCCTGTTTACCAGTTTCCTACGCTCGGCAAGGTCTACCCCATCCTGCTCCATTTTCAATGACTATAGGACCGAGGCACAGCGCTACAATATCAAAACCCTCTGTCTCGTAGACGGTGGCCCCAAAATTTCGGTCAGGGATGTGGAAGTGAGAAGGATGTATAAGGAGACGAGAGCAGGCAAGAGCCTTCCAACGGTGCACATAATGCAGCCCCCCTCAGATGAGTCCGACCCTCTGAATTCTATAAAGGGTGCCTGGCGGTCATCCCTATCAATGTATACAACCTGTTGGAGTCCCATGTCCAAGCCTAGAGAGAAAGGGAGCGACCCTGCGTTTGTCAGGTAGAGACGTAGGAGGGAAACCTGGGCCTCAAGCTTCAAGGTGATGACTTCCAAAGAAAACGTCGTCCATAGTTCCGGCGTTGCCCATGCTACTTCTCGCCAGTGGCTGCATACTGTGCCAATTACAAGAGGGAAACACCAGTTGTGTAAATCGCGTTCGTTTCTTGGCTCCGGAAAGGTATTTGAGTCATGGTCATTTCCCAGATAATTGCGAAAACACTCATCTTCATCTTCCATGTCTTCATCATCCATTTCACACAAAGCGTATTTGTTGAAATCAATCAGTGGGCAAGCGAAATGAAATATGGAGGCAACCAGCTCGTGTGGTAACAAGTTTGGTCGCGAACGGGCATAGTTTAGTTTGCGGAGAGCCATGATACTCATCACAAACATCATTCTTGTTGGGTCGGGGAGGTGTAGTTTTTGAGGTAGGGAGGCAATTCGTGCTGAGGGGTCAGAGAACGACTTGGAGGTGCCGTTATATAGTTGACACTTTGTGTACACATAATAATCGGAGCTGTGGTTCATCAAAGAGCCCGAGTCATCGCCAAGTCCCAAACCTGTTGATGATGCATTCATGGTGAGGTGAGAAGAACCTAAGCTTTTAAGAGTCACTGGTCATCATTGGCCAACACTTTCGTCAGAGACACATGGTCAACTTATAACCCCAATGCACCAGAAAACAATGGATTTAAAACTCCGAGTGGCATAGTGCTCTAGTGAAATATGCCTCATTAGTTTTGCTGCTACTCATTTGTTCCCAAGTGATTTATTGATTCCAGTATCAGTGGGCACATGGTTGCACATTTCAAGCTCTACATTTCACAGTCACTACACTTTATATTACATGATCAGGCCTGAGGACATCTCTAATGGATCACTGTGGGACCTTGACCTTCCTCTTGGGATCAACACCAACAGCTATGGAAGAACTTAGATCTGAAAGCCCAACCAGAATAGTTATAATAGGTGACTCACTGATGTAGCCAATTACACCCTCTGGCCAATCATTGTGGATAGACTCAATGCTATTGTTGTACTTGAGTGACTACTCCACTGGCAGGGAATATCCAGACTTACTCAACAACAGCATTATAGCCTCCACTGTTCACAAGCACATAATTTGGATCCTGGGCATTTAACATATATGTGTTGGTGCTACTATTATAGGGTGCAGTCATAGCCACAACATTGATTCAATGATCAGTGAAGAAGACTTGTCTGCCATGTGCAACAGTACTAGACAAGGCAGAGTCTGTGTGGACCATGAGGTTAATATGGTTTGCACTGCCAGAGGTGAATCCAGGGAAGATGGTCTGGAACTCTGCAACACCATTTGTTATGCTTGAAGCTAACTTGCTTCAAGCCATTCAAGAGATTGGCCAGAGATGGACTCTGTCTCCAGTACTACCTGCAATTAAGCCCAAAAGGCTCCTGTAGTATGTTGGTACTAGAGGAAGAGGTAAGCACCAGTCACAGTTCAAGTGAAGCTCCATCAGGTAGGTAGAGACAGACTCTTGGATATAGCATGAAGTGCCTGATATACTGGATGATGTGAAGAGCTTTCAAGGGTTGTATTGAAGGGAAGATAGAAACATTCACAGAAGGCTAACACAGAAAGGCCCACAAAGGGGGATACAGGTTAACAACAATACTAAGCTAATGTTACATAGTAACTAGCTATAGTATTTAAGGGATTGTACAGGTCTGTGATGAGGTCATGTACATAGGAATCAACAACAAGCAGTAGACTAATAATACATACATTGCACTGTAACTGTCTGTTTGTCCTAAACAAGGGTAATCAATCAAGGACTGAGATGATGCTATAGATAGAGAGGGGGAGCAGAGACATTGGATCTGGTTTTATACATAGAAGTCCAAAAG
>MU151278.1:0-48582 GCA_015584085.1 Macrolepiota fuliginosa MF-IS2
GTCTATTTTAGCTTTATTATATTCTACATTTTTTCTAATAGTTGCTACATGCTCAAATAGAAGCTCAGTTGTCAGGAGTTTTGCCTGACTCACCCAACTCACCCAGCTCAATTGCCCAAATTGAGGAAGTGACGTGACATGGTAGGTGCCAGAGTTCCTGATCACATGCACATGAAAATGAACTGTGTACTTCCTGTGTATGGTAGATAGGGGCACCATCCTTGCAATATTGCTGCAGCCCAATCAGTGGTAAGAGTCAGGAGAACTTCTCCATTAGCTACCATGTGATTATAGGGAGATGAGGCCATGGCAAGGCAAAGGATTTTGTTAATATGAACATTGTTGTATACTGGAGGGAGAGGAGTGATTCTGTAGTCAGAGGTGTGTCCAGAGATCATGAGGACAAGCTGTTGTCCTGGAGGAATAAGGATGTGCTCTTCAGCACCCATAACAGTTTACTATAAATAGGCCTGTACAAGAAGATCAAAACACTGATTCTTCTAAGTTGCATACAAATCCATATTTGGTTAACCCCTATAGTCACTTGCTCAACCTAGAAACCCAGGTGTAGAGTTGTGAACTTCTCTATCATCTCTGCCTTGCATCCAGTGTTGAACAAGACTCACCAAGTCACCCATTCATGTTGCTAGTCTAAAGCCAGTCTTTAGGTTAGCTAGGCTCCCCAGGACTTAGGTATCTGGGATAGCTGAACCCATAACAGAATATCAGAGCTTAAAAGTGAGAGAATCCAGAGAGAAAAGACAAAAAAGAGCAGCACCAGCCAAGGGCAGTGGCCAGTCATTGTGGTGGTAAAAGGGAGGCCACAGGTGACTGCCATGACTGTGATGCTATGCCAAAAGACATAGCTCTATGGCATTGTGTGTGCCTGCTCTGTTGAAAGCAGAACATGCCAGCGCATAGTGTAAATAGGGTGACTGGAGACTTACTTGTTAGAGTTGTTGGTGTGCTTGTAAACGCTTTGGTAGAAGATAGAGAACTGTAGATTCATAGGTGAATTACATGGGCTTTATATACTCTACGAGAGTCCAATAGTCCCACGATGCATAGCTATTGTCCGTATCTACATAATGCTGCATTGTTACCTCGCTACAACTACGCACACAATGGCAAGGAGTAAGGCTACGCTGCAAGCAGAGACTAGCATATAGTATTCTAATAATAGAAACATAATGGACAGATCTTCTAAGATAGTTCATATCTGAGATCATGCCTTCGGACCGACCTAGCGACTATCGTCACGTGAGGCGACGAGCGCTTGAGTCATGTGGTTCTTAGGGTGTTTCACTGTTTCCGGTTCAACATGCTCCTTATAGATAACTCAAGCATTTAACATACATTGAGAGCATCAAGAAGAGTGTCAACAAGATCAAGTTCAACCAGCTTCTGTGGGTGTTGATGGATGTTGATAGACAAGATGTCAATCAATGACATAGCCAAAAGTTCCCCCACTCACCTCAGACCTGATTGTTCTGGCTGGCTCCTTGATGGTCCACCAGGCTCACAGCACTTCTCATTGGGCTTGAAGCTGGTGCCAGTTGTCAGTTAGATCTGCAGAGTTGCCATCAAAAGTCAGCAGTTAGTGACCACTGTAACAGTTGCAACAACCGATGACAGTTACAGTGACTAGCACAACACTGGCCCAAAGTATGTATGAACGTTACATGAGACAACTATATTTAGTCATGTTTGGAGTGGCGGCCATTTCATGTTTTTAAAGATAATCAAATGATGATCCCATAGCTAACAACACACTTCACTCAACTCATCCTCCCAGGCCCTCCAGCTTCCTTCCTGGCCACTCTTGCGTCACTGGGTCTTGGCATAGCCCTGCAACCCCACTGTACGGTATCCGTTTTGAAAATATGGGTTATTCGCTACCAGGTTGCAGCCAGCTCCAGGAACAACATTACAGGCGATGCTCGTGCACTGGCAGAGTCATGCTTTCAGCATCCTAGCATCCATGTGGTAGATCCACAGCATGGAATTCATATTACTCTGTTCAAGCCAACTCAAAATCCCATTAGCATATTCACTCTCTATGGCTAGCTTCTCGGACTCCAGACTCTGCTCAATCCCCAAGATATCAAAAATAGTGCTCAAGTGCAATATATCACTGCTTCTTCTTATCTTCGCCAAGGTACTGCTAGTCCCACCACGCGATAACTGATGCTCATCGATGATCTGAACAATACTCGGGTATTGAGAGCTGGTTTATAATAAAAGCCCAATGACACGCCTTCCCATGGACAGAAGCAAATTGATAGCGTGGGTGCATTAGGGGCTTATCTTTCACCACACCTCATGGGGGACTTGATTGCGGGTTAACAGGCAACTACTTCATAACCGCCCCTTTCCCCCTCATTTCTACGTATTACAATGGCAGAAAACCCGGGAGGCCAGAACCATGACTCCCTAAGGCAACTAGCACAGACCCACAAACGCGATAATGCCCTTCTTGCGAAATTGGGCTACAAGAGCGAGTTCAAGCGGGCTTTCTCAGTAAGTCTGTCTTTCCTTAACTTATGGTCTTCCTACCTGAATATATCTTTCATGTAGCCCATACACACGATCGGATTCGCGTTTTCGATTATGGGAGTCTGCGCATCTGTGTCAGCAACATTCTTCTTCCCATTGATGACCGGTACGATTCGAATAGCTTTGGTAACCTGGTTAAGGAA
Organism: Macrolepiota fuliginosa MF-IS2; assembly: GCA_015584085.1. Lineage (NCBI taxonomy): Eukaryota > Fungi > Basidiomycota > Agaricomycetes > Agaricales > Agaricaceae > Macrolepiota > Macrolepiota fuliginosa. Next base: position 2,700 of record MU151278.1, read on the forward strand.
CCAACAATATCTTCCGCGTTATAGCTGGACACTTAGGCATGACTTTTGGTTGGATCATCCCCTCTCTCTTCGTCGTCTGTGTTACACTATCGCTAGCCGAGTTAACTTCGGCCATGCCGTAAGCTTCTTAAACTTTGACCAGCCTTATATTATACGCCAGGCTCATGATGAACCCAGGACTAGTGCGGGTCTCTACTATTTTTCTGCCAAACTCGCACCTCCCGAGTATGCCCCTCTATTAAGCTGGATAACAGGCTGGGCGAACGTGACTGGACAAATATTGCTTGTGTGTTCTATCGAAGTCGTCAAGTACAGCTGTTCTCCCCCTGTCTTTCAACTAGAATAATTCTGACCTATGCTCCAGCGCGCAGATGATAACCATAGCTATATCCATCAGTACCGATGGAAGGATAAATCTAGGACCCGGGCCCACATTTGGAATCATCCTTGCAAGCCTCTTCTCTCACTCTATCATATGTGCTTCCAACTCGAGGATTTTAGCAAAAATTTCCTTGTTCACCGGGTTCATTAATGGTTTGTCCCCCATTATCCCCCACCCCTGCCTACCTTTTGAGCTGGGTATTTCAGTTGGAACAACCATATCCACCGCAATAGCCCTCATAGTTGTCCCTGGTTCAAACAGGACCCCTGCAAGAGATGCCTTTCTATTGATGGAGAACAATACGGGATGGGGCAATAGTACGTGTGTCGCGTTTTCTGTCTTCTTGTTGTATCTAACCTTCAGTTTCAAGATCCATGGGCGTTCATATTGTCGTTCACCGGCGCAATGTGGGTACTCACTGGTTGTATGTGTCCTTCCACCCGCATCACACCTTCCTCCTTTTAACTTCTTTTTATAGATGACGCAGCAGCTCACATCTCTGAAGAAATATCCGACGCATCTCGCGCTGCCCCTCTTGCAATGATCACTGGTGTTGTAGGCACTGAGATTCTTGGCGCCTTCCTCCTCATCGGCGCCTCGTTTGCCTCGTCCAACATCACCCGCATCGTCAACTCGCCGTTCAGTTTGCCTATGGGTCAAGTGTACCTGGATACATTCGGTAAGAAAGGGATGCTGGCTGTTTGGTCTCTGTGCATCATTGTCCAGGTGCGTACTTCCCCAATGAAATACCGTAGCACCCACTAACATATGGGCATGATGATTTTAGTGGGTGAATGGGATAACACAAGGCGTCGATGCTTCTCGTGTTACATTTGCTATTGCGAGGGACAACGGCCTTCCAGGCTCACGATGGTGGAAGCAGGTTCACCCATATACAAAGACGCCTGTGTATGCCGTGTGGCTTGTTATGTGCATCTCAGCTATCATAGCTGTCTTAGTCTGGAGCAACACCGCACTGTCTTCTCTCGCAGGGTATGTCTCCTATTTTTATCTCAGACGGGCCTGAATTTACAATCATGGCGTTCAGAGCAACGGTCGTCGGCCTGTACTCGTCTTATGCAATTCCTATATTGTTACGCATAACGTACGGCCACAAAACATTTAAGCCCGGCCCATTCAATCTCGGGAGGTGGTCAAGACCTATCGGAATTATTGCTGTCCTCTGGGCTCTTTTTGTGAGCGTCGTACTCCTATTCCCACTGAACCCACATATCAAGAGTTCAAATGACATGAGTACGTTTCGATCTCTGATAAACTCAACTTTATTGATACTGCGTAGATTATGCGGTCGTGATTGTTTTGGGTGTATTCATGCTATCTTCCCTCTCTTGGATCCTTTCAGCGCGTAAATGGTTCCGAGGGCCAGTACCTAATATTACTGAGGATGAAGTGGCGAAAGCCACCGCGTTGGAAAACGATCGTGATGATGAGACAATGGCCGGGGCATACGAGAAAGGCAGTACAGAGGATTCATCAGAACGGATTTCAGAATCGAAGGAGCAGTAATTGATTAATACGATGTATCTACCATTGAGCGTTGTACACCAGTCAGGATCTTTCGAGACCGATCTACCCCGTTTGTGTAGTCTCGATTAAGTCCCGGCCTCGTGGTATCACGGCCGCGCAGTCATGACGTACCCGATGGTGGGTACCGGGCATATGCTCATTGGGGTGCTGGTTAAGACCATTAGCTCTAGTCGAGGGATGCAGATTCCTTGATATCAGCACTAATCAGGCGATACTCCTTAAGTTGTCATTCCTCGGAAGTTTCTGAAATTGGCTGGGACTAGTCTATGTGGGTGGATTCGGTGAATGATAGTATATAACGCCACCTTCTGACCCTTACCGGCTAACTCGAATGATTACTGAAAATTCCAATTTCCAAGTGCTTGAACACTCTGAAAATCTCTTTGGGCATATCGTGACTTGATTCACTATCATGAATGCTAAATCAAAGTTCAGGCTCAGCGTAGTTAACCCTCCGTTTTCGTTCCAACCCCCGGTGATATCCGTGTCATCAGAGACGTTATGAGCAATCCGCTGCTACTCAAAGCACTTCATGTCCAAAGGGCAATAAACACACATCATCCACCTAGTCTTCGCATACTGCAGAACCAAACTCAGAACACACGCTAACCGACAGAACAAACAAAAATATTTCAATAAGTAGGTGGGTGTGCCTCAAATGAACCCACCTTAGCTTTCTCAAATTAAACAACACACTTCCTCATACACACCCTATTTTACCGCGGTAACTGATACCATTGCAGCCACACCTAAGTTCCCCCCACCATTCACCCCTCCACCAAATCCTCTCCACCACCACCCGCCGCACAACATCGAACGCCCAAGGCATAAGCCTCATACTAATCTTGACTCGCAGAAATGTCCATACCAAACGGCCTCCCGACCGTTGGGGCCAGCTACGAACCCTTTAAACTATTTGATCAAGTTCAAACTTCACACCTATAAGGTATTGTCAAACCTTGATAGTGAAAGGCAAGTACTCGACATGCCAACCGCCTTGCAACATATCGGTTCGAGCTTCAAATATTTCAGGCCCCGAGGGCACATGCTTAGATTGAATTTCCGAGATTCATCAATCATTATTGGTGCCGTTTTTCTGGGTTTTAGAGCGAAACTAATGACATTCAGATGGGTAGTTGTTCATAACGCGCCATGACGAGATCCTTGCTATTGTTGTGTTCATGCTATTTATCACCTTTTACCTCGATGATGGTAGCTGACCGATAATTAGGCTTCTCGTGACGGACAACAGCGAATAACAGGTGGAGCGATCAAAGCTTTGATCGCAGTCCATGACAAGACGAAACGATTAGATAATTATATATGGAGATAATGTAGTGCACCACGCAGTCTTTCACCTTCCGCGTCGACTATTTATATTCACCCTTACCCCTTTCCCTCACCCCGCGCTCTCTCTTTCCCCAACTGATGCGGGCTCGATAGCTCACGGTTCTTTCCTTCCTACATGCTATGTTCTTGTATCACAGTCATGTTTGGTCATGTCTAATCCTGTTTGTAATGACAGCTATTGGCCATTGCCCATACCTCCATTTGAAGCCCACCCTCTCGGGCTCTCCAGCTTCCTCCCCAGCAGCTCTTGCGTCGCTGAACCTTCACCGAGCCCTACATGTCGTCGTCTGATCTCCGCTTTGAGATATGGGTTATTCACCACTGGGCTGTGGGCTCTGGAAAGATTGTTACGGCGATCACGCCACGCTTCTTTAGCGTCCGTGTGGCAGATTCACAGCAGGATGTTTCAATTGCTCAATTTAGGGTCCGATTGGTGTTTTCTATTTCCGTGGCTAGCTTTTTGGGCCCCAGGCTTCTCTCAATGCCCAGAATCTCAAAGTTGGGGTACTCGGACCGCGCATGGCAGGGAAGGGGTACACTGCTTTCCTGACGATCTTATCCGAGTTATTTTTACCAAGGTACTCCTAGCTCAATCACCCGACAACTGGCGCGCTCCCTCGACGATCTGAACAACACCCCATAACTCTCCGTTACCAGCGCCGGCTATTGAGAGCTAATAAAAGCCCAATGCTGCGGCTTCCTGCGAACAAAATGAAAGTGATGGCGCGCACCAGAAGCTCCGAGTTTATCTTTCATTATATGTACCCCATGGGAGCTTAATCATAAGTTAAAAGGCGACTACTTATTAGCTGCTCTAGCTCCCCCTCCCGTCTCTGTCGTACCACAATGGCAGAAAACTCGGGAAGCCAGAACCGTGGCCAATTGAGGCAACTGATACGGACCCACAAACGCGATAATGCCCTTCTTGCAAGGTTGGGCTATAAGAGCGAGTTCAAGCGGGCTTTCTCAGTAAGTCTGCCCTTCCTTAACTTAGGGTCTTCCTCTTTGAATAGATATTTTCCGCCCATGTAGCCTATACATACCATCGGATTCGCGTTCTCGATCATGGGAGTGTACGCGTCGGTGTCTGCAGTATTCTTCTTCCCACTGATGACCGGTGAGATTCAATTGGCTTTGGTAACCTGAGCCAGGAACTAATTACGTTCCAGCTGGACACCTAGGAATGACATTTGGCTGGATCATCCCGTCTCTCTTCACCACCTGTGCTGTATTGTTGCTAGCTGAGTTAACCTCGGCCATGCCGTAAGCTTCTTCACTTTGATCGGCCTTCTACCATATGCAAGGCTCACAATGAATCCAGAACTAGCGCAGGTCTCTATTACTTTTCTGCCAAACTCGCACCTCCCGAGTATGCTCCTCTTTTAAGCTGGATAACGGGCTGGGCCAACGTGACTGGACAAATATTACTTATGTGCTCTCTTGAATTCGTCAAGTGCGGTCTTTCTCTTCCTGTCTGTCAGCTCGAATCATTCTGATGTATGGTCCAGCGCGGAAATGATAGCAATAGCTATATCTGTTGGCACAGATGGCAGGATAAACCTAGGACCCGGACCTACATTCGGCATCATCCTTGCGAGCCTCTTGTCCCACTCTATCGTATGTGCTTCCAACTCGAGGATTCTGGCAAAAATTTCACTGTTTACTGGGTTCATTAATGGTTCGTCCTCTATTGTCCCTTCTCTCGTTTATATTCTGAACTAGGTATTTCAGTTGGGATGACAATATCCACCGCAGTAGCCCTCATAGTTGTACCTGGTTCAAACAGGACTCCTACAAAGGACGCTTTCATATTGATGGAGAACAATACGGAATGGAGTAACAGTGCGCATCACATTTCCTCTTTGTCTTCCTGTTGTCGTGTCTGACCTCAGCTAAAGATCCATGGGCATTCATATTGTCATTCACCGGTGCAATGTGGGCTTTCACTGGCTGTATGTGCCTTTCTACTACAAGCTTTCTCCGCCATATCTTCCTCTCCTCACCCTCCCTTTATAGACGATGCGGCGGCTCACATCTCCGAAGAAATATCCGACGCATCTCGCGCTGCCCCTCTTGCAATGATCACCAGTGTCATAGGCACCGAGGTCTTCGGCCTCCTCCTCCTCATCGGCGCTTCGTTTGCCTCGTCCAACATCACCCGCATTGCCAGCTCACCGCTCAGCCTGCCGATGGGACAAGTATACCTGGATACATTTGGAAAGAAAGGAATGTTGGCTGTTTGGTCTTTGTGTATTCTTGTCCAGGTGCGTACTTCCTCTTTATAACGTGTGAGGTACTGTATCAACACTGACGTATGTATGGTGATTATAGTGGGTGAATGGGGTTACACAAGGAGTCGATGCTTCCCGTGTTACATTTGCTCTTGCGAGAGATAATGGTCTTCCGGGTTCTCGGTGGTGGAAGCAGATTCACCCATACACAAAGACACCTGTGTATGCCGTGTGGCTCGTTATGTGCATCTCAGCTATTATAGCTGTCCTAGTCTGGAGCAACACCGCACTGTCTTCCCTCGCAGGGTATGTCTCTCACTTTCGTTTGAGGCGGACCTTTAACTTATAGCCATAATGTTCAGAGTGACAGTTGCCAGCCTGTACATGTCTTATGCAATCCCTATATTGTTGCGCATAACGTACAGCCACAAAACATTTAAACCCGGCCCATTCAGCCTCGGGAGGTGGTCAAGACCTATCGGAATTATTGCTATCCTCTGGGCGCTTTTTGTGAGCGTTGTAGTCTTTTTCCCACTGAACCCGCATATCAAAAGCTCAAATGACATGAGTACGTTTCGGTCTCCGAGAAACCCAATTCTGCTGACACTGCGTAGATTATGCGGTCGTGATTGTTGTGGGTGTGTTCGTGCTATCTTCCCTCTCTTGGATCCTCTCAGCACGGAAATGGTTCCGAGGGCCAGTACCAAATATTACTGAGGATGAAGTGACGAAAGTCATCGCTTTGGAAAACGATCGTGATGATGAGATGATGGCTGGGGCACACGAGAAAGGCAGTATAGAGAGTTCATCAGAGAAGACCCCAGAATTGAGGACACAGTAGTTGAGTAAATACGGTATGTTTATCATTGAGCGTTGAACGTCAGTCTGACGTCGCCAGAACATGTGAATCCCAATACTTTTGAGATTGATCTACCCCAGTTACGTGTTCTCGGCCGTGTGGCGTAGACGCCGGATTGGACATTCCTCGCAAGTTTCTGCTTGCCGAGATTTGGTAAAACATAGTATCAGTATGTAACCTCGCCTTCTGGTCTTAGCCTGTTACTGCGAAGTTCCAAAATGCTTGAATACTCTGAGGATCATGTTTGGCTTATCATGATTCTCTCCCTGCTTATCGCTTCTTTCCCGCGCGCTCGGCTTGTTCTCAGGACCGCTCCTCCAAATATCCGAATGATGTCTTATATGTCATGTTTGCACCCACACACTGACACAAATTCAGGTTATAAATCCTCTGTTTCTATTGAATCTATTCTATAAAAAAAATCAGTGATGCGAGTCCCCGTCTGACTTCTGATAAGTGAGAAACGATGTGGCTAGCGTATCAGGAGCTAAGCTATAAGTAAAGTAGCCTTATCGCAGGTCTTGCGAGGCACTGGAAGCGCCTTATCCTTCCGTAATTCCACAATGGCAGAAAGGCTAGAAGACAAGCGCCATGAAGCAAACCGACTCGTCCGGGCTCATATCCGCGACAATGCTCTTCTCGCGAAACTGGGCTACAGAGGCGAATTTCAACGTGATTTCTCGGTATGTCTATCTGGTCATCGCCCAAGTTCCCTCTCTCTGAGTACTATTGTATGTAGCCTCTAAGTGCTATAGGATTCGCCTTCTCGATTATGGGTGTATCTGCATCCGTGGCCTCGATATTCGTCTTTCCCTTAGTTACCGGTGAGCCTTCACGAAGGTTTATGCCTCAGATAATGCCTGAGGAGACGCTCTACGTTATAGCTGGCCATTTAGGCATGATATTCGGCTGGATAATTCCTTGTCTTTTCGTCGTTACTGTCGCTCTTTCATTGGCCGAGCTAACCTCGGCGATGCCGTACGTCGACTCCCAATGTCTAACCATCGAAGGGAAAGTGAAAGCCTGTGGACCTCACCTTATGATGCCCTAGGACTAGCGCAGGCCTCTACTACTTCTCTGCCAAACTTGTTCCTTCCGAGTGGGTGCCCCTTGTCTGTTGGATCACGGGTTGGGCAAATGTCACTGGCCAAATTTTGCTCGTGTCTTCCATCGAATTCACCAAGTATGTTTCTTCCCCTCTTCCGTCCCACTAGAGTTGAGCTGATTTTTTTTCGAAAAGCGCCCAGTTGATAACGACGGGCATAGCCGTTGCCTCAGATGGCAAAACACTGCTCGGCCCGGCACCCACCTTCGGCATTATCCTCGCACTCCTCTTCTCCCATTCTATTGTGTGCCCAGCTAATTCAAGAATACTAGCGAGACTTTCTTTATTAACTGGGTTCATCAACGGTTTGATCCCTTCCATCCTTCCATGAGAGTGGTTGACATATCTCTAGTTTCACAGTTGCAACAGCAATATCCACCGCAATAGCTCTCATAGTCGTATCTGGCCCAAATAGGACTCCAGCAAGAGACGCGTTCCTATTATTAGAAAACCATACGGACTGGAATAGTACGAGCCGTGCCTTATTCTTGTATCGCGTACTGACTTCGACCTAAGATGGATGGGCATTCATCATGTCGTTCACAGGTGCTATGTGGACACTCACGGGCTGTATGTTACTCTTCCAGCTTCAGATACACGTTCCGCTCTCAGACAGTGCAAATCTTCTACAGATGATGCATCCGCCCACATTTCCGAAGAAATATCTTCCGCCTCGCGCACTGCACCCCTCGCAATGCTCTCTGGGGTCATCGGAACCGAAGTTATAGGCTTCATCTTGTTCATTGGCCTCTCCTTCGCCTCACCTGACATCACAAGTATTGTAAATACGAACCTCAGTATGCCAATGGGCCAGGTTCTCCTAGATAATTTTGGGAAGAAGGGAATGTTAGCGGTTTGGAGTTTGTGTATCACCGTGCAGGTACGCTTTGGTTCATCTTTATTCACCCTTTACAATATAGTTCCTGATGATTATAGTGGGTGAATGGGGTTACGCAAGGCGTTGATGCTTCTCGCGTTACATTTGCGCTTGCGAGGGACAACGGTCTCCCAGGCTCACGGTGGTGGAAACAAGTCCATCCATTCACGAAGACGCCAGTATATGCCACATGGCTTGTCATGAGCCTCTCAGCTATCTTGGCTGTCCTAGTCTGGAGTAATACCGCTCTCTCTTCTCTCGCCGGGTATGTATCTAACTCCTGCCTCCCTCGAACTTCGAAGCTGATTGCGTACCACAGGGCAACTGTTGTTGGCCTCTACACATCCTATGCTATCCCTATTTTCCTGCGTATAACGTTTGGCCACAAAACCTTCAAGCCGGGGCCATTCAACCTCGGAAGGTGGTCGAGGCCTATTGGAACTATCGCGGTGGTCTGGGCACTCTTCGCTAGTATCATCCTCTCGTTCCCATTGAAATCACATCTTACAAGTCCGAACGACATGAGTAAGTTTTCGTTTGAGTTCGATTAAAGCTGCCCGAGGTGGCTAATCCCCGGGATACAGATTACACAGTCGTGATCATCTCCGGTGTGTTCTTCCTCTCCTCTCTCTCCTGGATCCTCTCGGCGCGTAAATGGTTCCGGGGCCCCGTACCCAATATCACCGGAGATGAAGTGGAAAAAGTTACCGCGCTTGAAAGTGAGCGTGACGACGAAACAGGGGCAGTATCGAATGAGAAACAGAGTTTGGATACTTCACTCGACAAGATCTCGGGGTAAAGAGATCAGTGGGTGGATCGGATGCATACACATGTTATACGTAAAACATTCGTGCTACAACACGTCGAAAGCGAGTTTTGTTTTCAGCATGGAGTTCAATTTCATAATGCCAGTCAAATAGCGAATATTTAAACATCCAAAATTGAACCAAGAAAAAGAAAAAATTAGAAACAGAGAAAAGGAGTGACAAGATATGACATGAGAAGATGATCAAACAAGGAACGGTGAGGTATAGCTGAGAGAAATTAGGGAAAGAGATGGATAGAAAGTATTGTCAGCAAGTAAGGAGTGTACACCGATAAAAGAGCGAGAAGAACAGAAACCCATGAATAAGTAAGGCAAGCACGACCTAACAAGCAAAAGGAAACACCCATCCACCACTACGACATGCCAGATCTAGAACGCAACAAACCCACCAGCCTGCACCGCACCTTTCCCAATACTCTGCGCGATTGCACGCCTCTTATCCTCCCAAGCCTTCAGCGCCTTCAACAACTGCAACACTTTGTCCCTCTTCGCCTGCCTCACATCGTTGATACTTACACTCCCCATCTTCACATCGTTATCCAGCAAAAAGTCAAACAACCTAAACAACCCATCAAGCTTATCATCATTCGGGTCCAGCGGGAACGCCGAGTCCAGTACAGGCGGTGACGATGGTTTGCCCTTGATCGACTCCGCTAGCCGCAGCAGACCCAAACCGGAACAGAGGGGGCCTGCAGGATCCTGGATTCGCAAATGATGCGGCAAATGCGAATTTGCCCATTCCACTAAAGCATCTTCACCATTCCCGTACGCAGCAGACGAGCGCATAGATGCAGTCCTCCTCATCTCCCTTGATGGTCTCGGAGGTGCCGGCCCGGCACTACCCGGACCCAGCGCGTTCAACTTGGCGGCAACAGTCGACGTTGGCGAGACCGGCTCAATTTGGCCATACTCGTCGGTGGTGGCAGACAGAGGGGCATCTACACCGGTACTCTGATTAGTGAAGAATGAATCCAGATGAGGGCGACCATCCTTGCCATTTGAGTTGGACGACAGTCCCATGAGAATCTGTGCATCGCGGGTGGATAATTGGTTAGGGTTTTCGCGACGTAGTGCTTTTTGTGTCGCGGCTCGTGCTGTTGGTGATGGTGGTCGTGGTGCAGGGTTCATGGCTTGAGCAACAGTGAGCGGTATTGTGGGTATATTGCATGAGGACACGACAGGTTCTGTCCAAAATGTCAGCGTGTACTAGGATGTGGACATCATGAAATAGATCAGCGCACTTGTATAATCTCGATCAATAGTCGCCTTCATGATCGCCTTCATCCAATCTCTCACAGCAGCCTTCTCGTCCGAACTGAAGAAATGTGTCCTGTCATTATCATGGTCAATCCGGAACCCATATCGACCAGGGTCCAGATTCTCGTCCACGGAGACCTTGTACCCAACGATATGAATGTATCCCTTGATCTTCGTCTCCTATACACGTCGATCAGCACTCAAGGCGCACCAAAGTATAAAATAAAATCACCACCCACCGATTTGCTATCGCTCCGCAAGCAATACATATGCGGGCCCTTGAGCACGAAATACCGGTTTTTCCATGAATTGTACCTGTCACTCCTCTTCCTCATCCACCCAACATGGTCAGGATCTCCAATCTGTTCAAGGATACTCTGACCGGGCTTAACGAGACCTGCCGGCGACGCAGCCGACACTCCAGTAGCAGCCGTAGGCGAAGTACCATTAGTCGAGGGCGACGACACGGTACGTTTCCGCAACACCCCAGAGTCTCTGATTCCTTCCCTTACCGACTTCGTCCTTTCCTGTTTTGGTGATGTCAGGTCCATAAACTCCTGGGTCGCCTTGCCTGGAGATCCTGTTGGCGTAGCTGAACGATTCCCAGACGATGATTTGCGAACACTGGAGGAATGAAGCCGCGGAAGACCAAACAAAGTGGACGTTTTCTCAGAGTGAGTCTCCTCAATATTGGCACTAATAAATACATAAGCATCTCATCAATCTCAATGCATAAAATCACAAACGCACCTTGGAGGAGGCTTCCTTCCTTTCAACGACCCGCCAAACGTCCCTCCGAAGATACTCAACCTCTCACTTCCCTTCCCTCCATCCACACTCCTCTTGCTCTTCCCATGTTTACTTGATACACTCCCCTCTCGCTCCTTGTCTTTCTCTTTCTCCCTCTCTGGAATGGGGGAGCCCATGGGTGACATATCTTTCGAGTGCCGAAGGGACGAGCTAGCAGAATCATGTGACCTGCCAAAGAGCCGTCTACGCATCCGCGAAGTAGGCGGAATTTCACCATCGCTCATATGCCCCCGCTCCTCAGCCTCTTCTTGGATGGACTGGGGCTGAATAGCAATAGCCGCAGAGGTGTTCAACGCTCCATCCGACGGAGACAACGACAGCTGCGCTGGACGAGGTTTCTACACGAAAAGCGAGAGCCAATGAGCAAACACGAAACATTATAAAAATTCAATGAACGCACTAAGAAGCCATTACTCTCCGAAATTCCCAATCCCACTGCACCACCCTCCATATCAGCCTTCCCAACATTCACATAGCCCTGCGACGACGGACTCTCAACCAACTGCCCAACACCACCTCCAACACCCGACTGCACACCCCCATAATTCACCACCTGCGCGCCCCCATTCGCACCCGCACCCACACCACTAGCACCATTAGCATGCCCAAACCCATTAATACCCGCAAGCGGGCTCCCCAACGAACTTGAGATACTCTGCGAATACGTATGTCCAAGTACGGCTCCCGAACCAGGGAACGAATGGTGGCTCTGGCTCTGACTCTGCGTCCTCGAGTGAGTTTGCGATTGCGGACTTAAAGGCGTATGCATAGTCTGTTCAACCATAACCATCGACCCAGAACCGGTATGGTGGTCTGAATACGTGATTGATGGTGGTCGACGTAGTTCAGTTATGGCGTTGGATATGCGCACGCGTTTTCCAAATGCCATAATGCCGATTTCGGTTTTGAGGAGGTTAACATCGAGCTCGAGGAGGACATCGCCTGTGATTTCTTGTTCTGTAAACCAATTTGTTAGCTAAGGCATAAACTCCTTTTTTTTTGGTGAGGACGTTGAACGTACCTGTGAATTTATCGCAGACATCTTGATCAAACCCTTTACTCTTCAACCAATCTACAACGTCCTCGAGTGTCCACTCCGAAGGGTGCGGCTTTTCCTTCTTCTCCTCAACTACAAGCACCGGCGGAGAAACAGCAGGCGGCGATGAAGCAACAGCCATCATGGTCGAGGTTGAGTTCACAGGCTGAATCGCAAACACGGCCACAGGCGGGGCAATGGCTGCGGGTACGGGGACGGGTGGTAAAGGCACCATGGGCTCTGGTGCAGGTGCAGGAATCGCCGTTGATTGTGCAAGACCTCTGAAGGAACCCACCGATGCGACGCTGGTATGCTTCGAATTGGTGTTTGAAGCAACGATGGGAGGAGACATAGCTCGGGGTAGAGACTTGGGAGATGTTGCAGCAACAGGAGGAGAAAGAGATCTTGACAATGGTGTCGACCCACGCAATGGTGTACTGGAGCGTGTGGATTCGGCGGCTGGTGCAGGGAAGGGTACAGGGCTCTCTGCCTTAACACCGACGCCTGCTGGTAACAAGGTCGAGGAAGGGTTGGCGGCGCTGGAGTTTGGCTCGGGGCTTTGTGTGGGTGGTGATGAATCCACATTGGGATTGGCTTGTGGAGAAGGGGAGAGACGGAAGGATGAACGAGTTGCGGTAGCTGTTCCTAATTCCGTTTCATCTTTCTCGGATAGGGTAAGCGAAACTGCAGCATTGTCTTCATTTGCGGGAGGAGTAATGGAGGCTGCTGGCGTGCCCGTAACTGTGTCCTTTCCTCGGCTTAAATGGGGTTCTCCGTCCGTTTCGACATCTTCATCTTCCTCTGGGATACCCTGGATAGCGGTGCTTCGAGTAGTGAATCCTTCACGTTCGACTTCATCGTCACTTTCGTCACTCAATTCAACCTCAATCGGTGGTGCCGAGCGGCGCTCAGCATTAGCACCCAGACCACCCATCATAGCTTCCAGTTTCTCAGCCTCCTCGACAGCCCGCCTCGCCTTCTCCGCCAACTTCATCCTCGCACCTTTATGCCACCCTTCCACATCTTCAGCATCATCAGCACCATCGAGGTCACTAAGGTCAAAGTCGGTATCGGTATCTCTGTCGTCCCGTGTACTTGCAAAACTAAAACTGCGGCCACCATCATTATCGCCATGATCCCGCCCAAGTTGCTCAATAGCTTTTTGGACATCGGTCAAGGTGGCTTTCATGACACCGTCGCCACTTGGCCGGGACTCGGCTTCGAAATCGTGGCTCCCATTTAGGAATTTGGGTGGGGCAGCTTTGGGAATCGGCGCAATGATGTTTGAAACGTCCGGTCGAGGACTATCGGAGTCTGTTTCTTCTCGTAGGATATCTAGTGCTGTCTCTTGTCCGAGATCGGTGGCCACATTGGTTGCCGTGGTGGCACCATTTTCAGAGGAAGCGGTCGAGGGAACAACGGCAGGGGCGGCAGGGGTAGTGTAGCTCACTGGAAACAAGCCAACTTTCCCCGCCAGATTACGGCCCTAAGCAGAAGAAAACATCAGTTTTAGAAAGTGAACAAGTGAATATATGAGCAGAAGCCCAGAAGTGGAGCTTGGCTGGCCGTAGCGAAAAGCGGCCCCAAATGTTCCGACGCAATCCAGGGGAGATAAGGGACACACCTGCCACCAGCCATCTTCATAGAGGTCGTCCTTCTCTACGACCTCTATGCGCTCTCCTGCGCGGAAAGTGACTTCGTCCTCGTTCTCTGGGACAAAATCATGCAAAGCATAGACGTATTCGGGCATGAGAAATCTGCGGCCGCAGGGAGCGGCGTCTGGAGTGATAAAACGCAATAAGGATGGTGAGAGTGAGAAGAAAGATGGAAAACAACGAGTGTTCCGCAGGTCACCCGGATTACCAAGATGAAGGTAGGTAGAGGACAGCGGGAACGGTTATCAGCCCACCCAGGTTTCGGATTCCGTATGTGCACGTGGCTCTCATCTCCTTTTCCATCAACCCTGTCCCACATCACTTTGTTGATCCACCATCCCTGTGAACACCATCCTCTGACAGATTCTCCTCTGACAAATTCTCCTAGTTTTTGTTCTTGACATGTCTGACAGTCTGAGAAATCCTGCCACTGGGCCTTCTTTCTACCCCGCTCAATTCACGTCATATGTTGTCTGGGTATCACTCATTCTATTCCCACACGCGTTAAAAACAAAACATAATAATCATATCGCCAACGGTCCCCCGCTCAGTCCTCCGACAAGACACCTAGAGGCAGATGGATAATCGCCGTCCTCTCAGCAGCCAACATCTGGGCAACTCCAATGTAGAAGGCAACCAAGCCTGTAATAACTCCGAAAACACCGCCAGCCTTGTTAACACTAAAGGCTTGGTGTCAGCTTCTGGTGCAACTCATCAGCTTCTAGAGCACTTACGAGGGCATTCCGTTGAAAGCACCAATTGACAACATCAACAGGGCTAATGAGAGGCAACTCAATAAAACCACAAAGGCAATATTCTTCTTCAACACTGGTGGACTATATTTATTGACGTCATCGAATGTCCCTTTTTCACTTTTGTAGAAATACTCACATGAACATGAGAGTGATCATGAACCACACCATCAAATAGAGACCGATCGCCTGGTTAAATTCGTCCATGTTGCCATTGAATGAGGCAATAACACCCGAAGAAGGAATGAAAATTGTAGCATAGGACATCCAGAATGCACCGTATGATGCAAAGGCTAAGGAATTCAATCAGCACCAACCAACACTACGTACCGAGGTACAGTTGCAGTCTTACCAGTTGCTCCGAAGACATTTCCGTTCGGGACCTCCCACATACCAGCAAGAAGCTGGACGAGTCCTCCGGCAAATATCGCCATACCAATAATCACATTTGGCGTTTGGATGTCGCGAGTATGCAAGTTGAACAGTGACAGCAAAAACGTTGTCGCCGCGAAAGAGAATAGTCCCCTAAACTGCCATCAGAAAACGATCTATGCCTGCACAAATGGAAAGGTACATACATAGGACCAGGATTGGCCATCCTGCGCCTCCCCTCCTTCCGGTGCTCCGGTACATACTCAACGGTGTGGCCGCTGCCGCCCTTCTCCATATCCTTTCCGACCTCTGACATTTTCATGGAAATTGTCAAACGAAGAGACTAAAACGAGTTAGGGGTGATGATAAAGAAGTCGAAGAGAGAGAGAGAGAGAGAGAAGGCGAATTTAGGTGAGTCTGATTTTACGACTCCCGTCCCCACCCTTTTTTATATGCACGTATTTTCGGTTGCCCGAGTTTGCTTCTCGGGTTCTACAATAGCAGCACTACCTCCATATACATGACAGGTTGGACGGAATGACCTGGATACGAAATTGGTCGCCCCAACGGCAGACCCTTTCTCCCTTCCGTCCGTCCCATGACCTCCCTCGCTCTCACCTTATTTTTCGCTCCCGCGTTACGAGAATCGCACGCAAACTCCAAGAATATCCTTTTCTTCACAACTCACTCCACCCGCCCACGTAAATCTCACTCAACATGAATACAATCCACTTCTCATATTTCAAAAACGTTTCTCGGAACAATTTGTTGCGACCACGATTAAAAAAATCAGGTCCTATGATGGAGCCATCAACTTTACTTCACTCCATTCTACGAACCCTCAGAACCACTGCAGAATGACGTCCACATAGAAATTCGTACCTTACATTCTCACCCGATTTGAACATCCTCTCCCATGGGCTCGAAGCTAAGCTCAATTTATAGCAAAATTCCCCACAGGCAATCAGAGCCCACCCTCCCAGTTATGGAGGTTCATCTCCACGGCGTTAAACGACCAAAAATATCGATGAGAATGCAGAGGGCTTTTGGAGGAATATAGGTCCTTGGCACGTTCTCAAGGGCGAAACAAATTTAGCCAAGGGGATATCGGCTCTAAAGACATACGAGTAGTTCGGTTACTTCGAGAGAGGAAGAGGACGAAGAAGTGGGGCGATCCTTCAACAACCGACGCTGCAACCTCCTCTCATATATTACCCTCGCCGGAGTACTGTTTTCGACCAACCGAGACGGAGTTAACAAGTGGCAAGCATGTAGATAGAACCGCAGCTTCCGCCCCACGCGGGTCCACAAGACTCACACGACGTGTCGAGGGGACAACGGCCGCCATGACCCAGGATCCCCGGACGTGAGAGTATGTGTGAGCAGGTTTACGACTGAGGAAGAAGAAACGGGGCGGGAGGAGTGGGTCCCAAGAGGTCAACGTGGAAAATCTGTCCAAAGAATGAACTGAAGACGGATTGTTTTGCATTCTGGCCGGGCCTATGATGGGCATCCCACCATCTCCCACCATCGGTCCGTCGTAATGCCTCTAAAGAAGGGAGGAACGGTCAGAAACCTTGTGAATTTATTTTTCTCACGCTTGGAAGGGCCCTGTAATACCAGACGGTGTGGTGATTCTCCCGCCTTGGCTGCCGCTTGCCGGAGATCCGTCTGTGAATTTGTCCAGTGAGAAATAACTGCTCAAATTTCTTTTAAATAAAACGGTCTCCCTCTGGAGCTTCGTGTAGTTCCTCGCACAGGCACATGTGCACACGCTCCTCCCCTACCTAGATCATGGCGTCTTCTCCTCGCTTATGGGCGAAGCTACTAATCTTGCTTTCCAGTGTCGTTTCTCAGGATGTTTATCACAATGTTCCTGTGGTCCTCCTATGACCGCACCTGATGATGGCTGTGAGAATAAGATTGGATTGCTCATTGAGTGCCTTCCAGGTGCGACTTCCCTTGGGTGCATTTCAAACAGCAGTCCAACTTCGAATGGTTCATTCCTGGACCGATGATCACATCCGATACGATCAAGAACAAGCGACATTGATAAGTAAATCAGCTGCTTTGGATGGCCCAACAGCAGGGGAAAGCTGAATCTTCAATGGCTTCAACATGTCTTGGCGTTGCTCTACCACCAACACATGAACTATTTTTAGTCGAACCCTAAAACAAAAAGCTGCTCATATATTGATGATCAATCGCCTTTTAACGTTTAGGTATCAGTGCCTGTGTGCTCATGAAATGGTACCATGCGCCGATCGCTACTCGGTAAACTGAAGTCTGACGATCTGTCATTCGGTTAATGATCCACGCTGATCTTACCCCTGACGAGAGTTACTATCGACCGATCGTTGGACAGCCTCAGAAGTCTCTTCGGAGACCAAGCACAGTTAGGCTACTACCTTGGTTTGAGACGTCCATACCATGGTCTTCACACGGGAGGACTTCGAGGAAACCCAGAATCAGGTGGGCAACGAGACAAGCGTTTCAAAGTTTCCCCAAGTGAAATATGGACACCGTATGGCTCTATGGTATTTACAATCTTGATTAAGAACCCCAAACCGCTTTCCATATTCAAGGTTGGAAACACTTCTCAAAGTCGCCCTCGCCATTATTCCTAGCATAGCTCTGGCTCTCAACGAACCTCGAGAGCTCGCACAGCCCATTCTTGTCACCACCACAGAAGCTCAACGGCTGCAACTTATTGTTAATCAATATCCTGATAAACTCCTCTTTGCCTCCTTGGCCTGGTGCCTTGGCGCAAGCTAACCGCTCAACCACCATCTCCGACGCGAATGGAACAACATCCGAAGAGTCCCACTCGGTCTTTGGATCTATCTGCATCGTGGACAGCACCTCGTGGCGCTCGTTCAACAGTCCGATAGCGGCATAGATCGCAATCATCTGATTGTCATGCGAGAAGTCAGCATAGATCGAGCGGTTCAGCGGGAACGTTGCAGGGTTGGATGTCAAAGTCCTGTTTGTCTGCGTGTTGTCCCGGACGGGCGAGTTTGTGAGCCTGGCGAGCAGTTCGTTGACGTAGCCGACGCCCTGGACGCGACCGCCGACCGGTTGTCCGTATCTAAACAAACAGGGTCGTCTTAGATCGACTTGTGTATCATGCTATGACACGTACCCAGTGCCGTAGTACTTATCAAGGTTGTTACCCCATTCAAAACCTGCAAAGTCTTGCGGCTCGAAAATGCCGCAGAACTGGCTCAGTTTCTCCTTTGCGACGCTCTCAAAGGGGCACAGCGAAATCAAGTTGTGAACATCAGTCGCGGTGAGGTTGGATGACATTCCTAAAGCTTGAGAGTTGAGCCTATCTGCAATTGGGGTGGCGTAGATATTGACCCAAGCATCAACATGCTCATCGGAATCGCCGGCAAGTGGACACCCCGAATCGTCAAGCGTGTTATTGGCAGTCGGCTTGAAGATAACGATGTCAGCTACAAATTGCGTAACTGTATGGTGTTGCTCACATCCTCGGACATCACGACTGAGAGCAACGGGTTGAAACGCCGTTGGCTGGCAAACGAGAAACCTGTAACAACATCAGGACGAAATCTCAGGATAAAACTTGGCACTTGCCAGCTGTCCAGTTGGTCGCACTGGCAATCACTCTTTCGCTGCCAGAAGCGCGGACAAACGGGAAGTCATTGCCATCGACAAGGTGCCCATAACGAGTGAAAGCCAATTGTCCGGCGGTATAAGACCTATAATCAAAAAAAAGGGGTGTATGAATACGTCACGAGTTCCAGATGTACGTAAGATGTCAACTTACTGCAGAGCACCAAAAGGAACCAAGACATCAGCGCCAAGGTCGTAGGTGAAATCCACCAAGAATTGTAGGCTTGGGTGAGCGAAGGACGTTGCAGATTTTAGCTTGTTCACACCAGAGAGTATACGCGTGGAAGCACTACTGGTGGGGAAGCGAGCTCCATGGCGCTCTAGCTGGGGACATAGACTGAGTGACTCCCAATGCGTCCTAAAAAAAACCCGGCACCTACAATATTGACCTTGATGTCGTGAGTCTGATAGCGGATGATATATTGGGATAATCCACACCTGTGTAATATCACATCCCTGAGGGGTTTCGCGATACCTATTAACAGGATATGCGGGGGAATATTGAGCCCAGCCCTCAAAAATCGGGATAGGGGCGAAAAGAATGTTGCCTAAGGCTCCTTCCGAAGGGCTATGTGGCCGAACCAAAAGCCCACTGCCTCTCACAGTGGCTGAAGCATGAACAAAGACCACCAAGGTGATGAAGGAAGATAGGGCGGTCATTATGATGATCCAGACGCAAACGCCCCTTTGTCGGTTCAGTCGATTAAATATTGCATTTTCGGGTCGCGTGAGTATGGTGTACCCCCCTCTCTCAAATCTTCCCGAAATAAGGGATACCATACTTGGTGATCTAGAGATCCGTCGCCTGGAAAAGGTGGACAAGACGCGGCGCACCGACTTGTCAACGTTTCAAAAAAGTTCGACTACGGTGCATGCTTCAGATCAATTTCTCTCAAGCAGGCAAGGAAAGGCAACAATACCTTGTTTTAAATTAGTCTTGCTAAACTCCCCTCGACAACTTTGCATGGAGGACGCCGTCTGCTTGACGCATGTGCGTCGGGAAGCACGATACAAGCACGATGCGTAAGGAACCGAAGCGCCGGACCTGTGGATTTGATATTACATAATGAGACCTTATCGAGCTGCTGACGCTCAGCCGCCGAGAGCTAACTTTATAGGCACGTTTCTCGATCCCCCATGCCGTCTAGGACATTTCGGCATGCCATTCGTCCACTCACGAGCATGTGTACTATTATCAAGTGTGTGTTAGAAGATGTTAGATGATTAGGTCCTCGGACCTTTACCCTTTTGCCGGTCGAACGATTGACTCAGAGATGAACGGCATGCATACATATGCCCAACGAACCACCCGCACATGCAAATTATTTCCAGTCCGTCTCGGGTGACAGTTCGCCAAAAAACGTTACCTTATCCTTGGCCTTATACGAACAACTACCGATTACGTATGGGAAGGAATTCTGTGCCCAGAAGTAAAGCGCACTCACACCCACTATACCAAGGCCCTCTTCTTCAGCGAGATTCTCGCATTAGTATCTGGTACAACAAAAAGCCCGGCAATCCACTTTTCCTTTGGCCTCCCCGCCTTCTCATCGGTCAACTTGATATCATAGTCCAACAGAATACGCGCGACGACCATCTTGACCTCTGCTACCGCAAAGAAGCGCCCGGGGCTAATGGGCGTCAAATGAGAATCTATGTGAGCTATGATGCAGCAAAGAGCGAAATTACATACCATGCATGTCGACCAGCACCAAATGTCATGAATTCGGGGTTCAGAGCAGTCATCTGCCATTTCAACGGATCTTTATCTGAGAAGCGGAATCCCTGGAATTCTTTGGGGTTCGGATAGTAACGCTACAGGGGTGATTGAGCGGGGATAAAGCATTGGAAGCAGATAAAGGTACCTCGTCGTGATTAAGTGCTCGAGATGCAACACCCAGGTTGGAGCCCTTGGGGATGAATGTGCCATCGGAAAAAGTAAAATCCTTCATGGCCTTTCTTACGACGCCCACTACGATGAACGATTCCAAGTTAGAAGATGGAACATTCATCTAGTGAACGAAAAACTTGCCAGCTTCACCGCCGTGAAGCCTATGAGACTCCTTAATAAAACTATCCAATTTCCGCATTTTATCCATCGAGACCTTGTTCCAGCCTTCCTTCTGTACGGCATGGAAGATCTCCTCGCGCAGAGGTTCGACATACTCATTGTATGTGGCGAGATTGAAGAGAACATGAGTCAAGAGCTGGAATCAACATTTAAATACATCGTTTAGAGTCTACAGCTCTGGCGAGAACGTACCGCAGACGTCGTATGAATAGCTGTGACATTAAGGAAGATCAAACGAAGTGAGATGTCATGAACATTACGCCGTTCAGCTGGGGCAGCGTTCCATAACCATGCGATCATATCGTTCTGTCTCGAAGGTCACCTGAGGCCTACGATCTTCAGGTGAGGCCTAACTTACAGAATCATCATTATTATCGTTTTCGGCGCTTTTCTCGAGACGTTCGGCAAGGATAGGTCGGATATAGGCCTCCACTTCGCGAGTTTTTTCCTTGATATCAAACACGGCGCGACTCACCATACTGTATAATGACTTAGTTAAAGCTATCACTAATATCTTCGGATAACGAAAAAGACGTACGGTTTGAGACAAGCTGGGAGGGGCCTGATGGCAAAACCAGTCACCGCAACATGGACAGCCCATTTTTGCATTATGTCCGTATATTTCGCATTGGAACCTGGACAACAAGTTGGAGGTCAGTGTCAACCATCATCAGGAAAAAATAAACAATCCAACTCACTGAGCATAGGCCCAACGAAGAATCTGGTGCTAATTCTCGAGATGATATGAAGAACAGATTTATGGCATGGCAAACCGGTCCAGTCTGAAATTTCCAAGTTAAACTCGATTCGTAAATTGAAGGGAAGCACGGTCATACTACCTTCGCTCGCCCCCTTCAAGATATCTCCCATAGCTTTATCCACCTCGTCGATCAGGTCGGAGAAACGGGAACCAATATTTCGCGTCATTGGTCCACGAACAACATTGTTATGGTAAGTGTCGGTCATAATTTCTGGTCCGATGGTGTATTCAAATTGTGAAGCCTAGAATATCTCACTTGAGCAACGTTATGCACTATTCGGACCCCTTTAGTAATTTACCTCGTTGAGAAAAGCCAAGAAAGACAGTTGGTCATCGGTTGCCTTGCGTATATCTTCCAAATATTGAGGTCCATTGACAACTATCATCCAGGAGAAATATCTCGGGAGCTTGAACACAGGAAACTGGTGCATGGAACATGATGCGTGAGCATTGATTGGAGTCAGACAACTAGTGGACCGGACCTTTTTGTAACCCTCTTCGACCAAACGATGTCCGTAGAAGAACGCTACAAGCATGCCTAATGGAAAGGCAAAAATCCCCGAAGGACCCACTGTGGGTAGTCCACCGAGCTGTGCTGCCATTAGTTGTGCCCATGCTCATTTCTAAATTCAGCAACGTACCCTACGCCTTCCCCGTAAACTTGCAGCCAAACAGAATATTAAGAAGAGCAAGAGAGCTCCGCTACCGAAGGAAGTAGTGGTAGCAACAATGAAGCGATTGTGAGCGAGTGACATGGAGGCAATTGTTGGACCAAGGCAATAAGAGGGGGTCTTTTATAGCATTCCACAGTCGACGTGGCGATTACCCACATGAGTCGACCAGGACGTTCTGAGACCTTCGGCCCTGCTGCCGCTGGTCAATGACAACCAAGAACATCACAGCAAATACAAGTTAACACAACATTTAGCGCCCACGGTTGTGGCCACACCACCAAGGGTCCCAAGACTACGTCCCGAGGATGGTAAGGATGTCATACCTGAAGGATAAGGCCAAAGATCAATCGCAGGGGGGATAAAAGGCGGGATTCGGGGTATATGTTGGTTTGGCCATGTACTCGATGTTGGTCGCCCCCAGCAAACATCGTACGAAGCATGATGTCAGCCCAATTAGGACTGTAGCCGAACAACCTACATACATCCGGCCAGAACGGAACCAAAATGAGGGCGCGATTGAGATAAGCCCGTAGCATAGTCTGCTTCTAAGTTAGCATCTCATTGCTTAGTGGCCAAGTCTATAATCTCGTCCAGGAACCTGGCGTATGATGAATTCCAAAATCGGCCGTGAGCAGTTGAACATGGGTCGGGGTTTCCCCCGGAGGTCCCTTCGGGATGTTATTATCTCCCCGTATTGATCGACTTGGCTCCTATTTTCATATAACTTATTCCTGAATGTTCGCTCGTCCCAGCTTATATCCGGGCTTATCAGGTAACAAGCTCGAGGCTCACTCGACGGCTATTCTTCAGATTTCCCAGTCAAACTCCCCTGGTTGGTTGTGAACCTAAGTATCGAGTCAACAGAAGCATGTGATTATTTGCTAGTATTCCTTAAAATTCGACTGGGAATCTGTCGCATACCCTCCAGAGTCCAGGGGAGTACCTTGGCATAGTATGTCAGGGCCAAGACCATAACACCCCAAGCGCGATGCACGTGCGTTTGCATTAGTACGAGACGGGTCGTGTCTGATACTATGGTAGCGTACGACGAGTGAGGGATTTACATAGAAAAAGGAGGACAAGGGCCGTGCTCGGCTGAGACCCCTAGTCTTGGGTCCTAAATTTGACCCACGTGCTTCACCGGGTGACGAGAGAAGCAAGGCGGAAGATATTAATAAGCAAGAGTCAATCTGTAACGCGTTTAGACCGTGCCGTGATCTCTGCCGAACGTTCAGGCTGGGTGGGCGTGCTATCAACGTGCGCTATCAGAAGTTAGAACTCTGCACCGGATGATCTTAACACGCTACAACTCGCCCTCAGATGCGCCCATACATAGTTTTCACTCTCCTTCCACTCTCCTTCCACTTTACCTTTGTTTTCCTCACGTCGACTCGGGCTCTCGAGGCCCATTATCCTTTCTCGAAAGCATCTTGTTTGAGACTTTAGCCGTATGCAATTTTTTATTTTACCCTCCTATGACCGAGAATCGGAATGTACAGCACACCCTTCTCATTCCCCCATGGTCAACACGCGAAAGACCGAACGTTCTTCCTTGCTGCCTACTCAATCAACCCAGCGGGATTGTTACACATGTTATCAACAAGGGCTCCTAGAACACAAGTCTACAACTCCCCACACCGCTCGCTACTGCGGCCAATGCCCTGGCGCTGCTAATCCACTCGCATATAGGCCCACAGCCTGGGGAAAATCATCAGCGACGAGAGGACGTCTGCTGTACTGGCTTCTATTACCTCCGGTGTTGCTTTCCCTTGCCCTCTCTGGTTACTTAATTCGCATCTGCCGAGGCGCCCATGCAGATGTTCTGCAGCAGCTTTCCGCACGGCCGGTAGATCCGGACAACTACGACTCGGGTGCTCCCTTCGCGCCGCTCGCCACTCAGAAATTGTGGGCAGCCTATTCCCCCTATTCCTCAGTCGGGGCGTATAAGCCACCGCCAGAGGACTGTCAAGTGACTCAAGTCAACATCGTACGCTGTCTCTAGGCCTTCTAGCAGTGTTTGTGCTAAATTTCTCCCAGCTGCAACGACATGGGGCCCGCTATCCTACGTTTGGACTGTCGATACAGATAGCACAAGCTTTGCTCAGGTTGCAGTCGGCTGACTCCTACCTCGATGAGCGCCTCAAATTCATCACCGATTATAAATACAACCTGGGTATTGATGATTTACTTCCATTCGGGGCATTCCAGTAAGTCTCGTTGCCTTGTTCTCCCTTTCCCCGGTCGCACTCGCTCCACACGGAGTGCGTTATTTCGCCTCCAATGACGCTTCTCTCCACCACTAATGAGCGTGACATCGTGGTGACGTTGTACTGATAATCATTTATCTCTTAGAACGTCCGAATCTGGTCGCAAGTCATTTGTGCGGTATCCGACACTGGCAGACGAGGACAACCTCCCCTTTGTCAGAGCTTCAGGCAGCGAACGTGTGATTGAAAGTGCGTTCAAATGGATAAAAGGTGGGCAATCCGCGAATATATGCCTCTGGATAACTCACCAACCTATGCTTAGGTTTCGCTACCGGGAGCGGTGACATACTACATGCACCACTTGCTCTCGTAATTCCAGAGACGGTAACTGCGTTAGTGGCCCCTCTCGTGGCCTACTGATCACGGCACCAGGATAACTACAATAATACGCTGGAAGATAAGAGCTGTCCCAATGTGGGCCATCCCCTCGGTCAAGTTCAAGAGTGGCAGAGCAGATATGCACAACCAATTGCAGATAGACTGAATATTGCTGCTCAAGGTCAGTCTCCTTCATACTCCTGATACCTCAGCCCTCTGAGCTGTCGGCGCCTGATAGGTATGCCAGAGAATGTGACTGCAGAGGGCGCGCAGGCCCTGATCGCATTATGCGCATTGGAAACCCTCGCGGTAGAGGAGTATAGTCCCTTCTGTGATCTCTTCAGCAAGGAAGAGTTCGAAGGATTCGAGTATTCGATGGATTTGGATAAGTTCTACTTCACAGGGTACGTAATCCCCTCCAGGACGACTTCTAGAGTAAGTTGTGTTGACATCGATTCCCAGGCATGGCTCCCCGTTGGGTCCCGTCCAAGGAGTTGGATATGTCAACGAACTTCTCGCGCGGCTTACTGACCAGCCCGTTCAAGATCACACTCAGACCAACCAGACGTTGGACTCGAACCCAGACACTTTCCCACTCGGGCGTGGAATATACGCCGACTTTTCTCATGACAACCTTATTGTGGCGGTCATAAGCGCTATGGGGCTGTTCAATGGCTACCAAACCAAGCATACCTCTAGCGCGGGGGGGCTTGATCCGACGAGGCAGGACAAGTCGAGGGTGTGGTTCCTCAGCCGCATTGTTCCGTTTTCAGGAAGGATGGTGGTCGAGAGGATGGAGTGTGGTCTACAGCTCAACGATGATGCGGCGGGCCGCAGCATTAGTGTGGATGCAAAAGAGAGGCAGCACAGGCGGGCAGAAAGGAATGATTCAGTGTATGTCAGAATACTGATGAACGATGCAGTACAAGATCTAGAATTCTGCGAAGGCGCAGATAAGGATGGGCTTTGCCCACTCCATGCCTTTATTCGAAGCCAAGCTTATGCGAGGGAGAATGGCCAAGGGGATTGGGAGAAGTGCTTTAAATGAGGCCTTAATGATAGATTAATGACCTAACGACTTCTGTACTAATTATAGTCCACAGTTATGCATCGATGACCGTCCACCAGGTCTCATAAGCGTTTAGATCAATCATCAACGTATTCACAGCCTCGTGGTGCAGTCCTTTGCACGGAGGGATAGCCTGAATCTAAGAGACGGGCAGTCGTATCCGATTGTATGTTGACAGGGTCTGCCCGATAGTGTTGCAAGTTAGGGTTGTGGCCGACCACAAGCCAATGTGACCGTGAGGGGATTGGAGTATGCTGGACCCACTGGGGCACAGCTGTACAGCACCATTATTATGTGATCATGGAACCTTCGCACACGATGCATGATCATTGATCAACGATCATCGAATGGACGAGTGTGGGGCAGGACCAACGACTTAGAACTTTGTGACTGATTACGTTCTGTGCCAAGCACTTCCTGTGACTTGCGACGTTTCGATTAGTATGTGAGGCTCAATATTCAATGTTCTAATCGTGACACATGTGTCCCATAGACTCGAAATGAAAATCAATGCAATAACCTAATCGAATAAAGCCAATAGATGTCCAAAAGAGTAAGCTAAAAGTCCAAAAAACTATGCCGTAGAAATACAAAACACATTAATGAATCGTAACAGTTAATTTGGGGTATATGCTGGTGGGCTTGAACCTTCTGGTTCATCCTCGATCCTATTGATTACTATCATAGACTCGTTCTCACTCTCGAGTTTCCCAGGTTTTGATCTAGCATCATTAATACTGTTTGATGATACTGGAGATCGCAGCTGGCCAGCACTTCCACCCGGGAACACTGGGTGTTGACGTTGATAAGTAGCAGCAACGGGAGCACCAGCCGACATATCACTCGTGTATGATAAGTGTGTCCCTTTTCCTGTGGGTTTCTCTGGCGCGTAATAGCTGGGGTCAGCTGAAGGGAATGGCGCAGAAGAAGCAAGCAGCGGTGTTTTGTTTGAGCCCAGGGTCCCGGGAGTAGACTGGTCTGTGATCGTTGATAGCGTTGTTGGTGCATAATGTCCAGACGATTGTAAGGAGCGTTGAGCGGATGGGTGTTGTGTTGTTACCGGTGTGGGTACCAAAGCGGCGTAAGGATCAAATTCCTGCGTTGGTTGGTTGCTGATTTGATGATATTCATATGGCTGGGTGTTTGTTCCCATCGGCGCGTTGATAGTTGACATTTGTGGGGTAGAACCAGTCCAGGATGCTTTAGGGCTGCTTCCGTAAGGGTGTTGGAGATATGTGGGCTGAACTTCCTGCGGGGAAAGAGGTCCTAGAGGTGAGGATGTCTCTGGAGGGTTTCTTGCAATTGTCCAATCCTCCGACGCCAGGCGTTTCTTTCGACGGAAGAACCAGGCGGCCGCAGGTATTATGAAGAGAAGCGCAAGAGAGCCAAGGACAGCCCCCACCGCGATGGCGACGACACGCTTTGAAGATGAGGCTGAACTCGTCGCTGAAGCAACAGGGCCCTGGGTGGTGGACGGAGTCGTTGTTGCCGTGGTAGAGGACGATGTTGACACAGTAGAAGATGTTGTTGACGCAGTAGAGGACGATGTTGACACAGTAGAAGATGTTGTTGACGCAGCAGAGGACGATGTTGACACAGTAGAAGATGTTGTTGACGCAGTAGAGGATGTTGTTGATGATGTGGTAGAGGATGGTGTCGCTTCCGCTGTCGACTGAGGAATGATAGCGGCCGGTGGATCTTGCACAGTATAACTGCGAGACATATGAGCGGGACCAGGATGACAGTGAATTATGTAGCACCCACATTATTGCGTCGACAACTGCAAATGAATCACCCGGTATTTTGGACACCAGCAGAGTATGAACCCCGTTTGGGAGAGGTCCGGAACCCCAAACGACTGCACTTTGGACATTTTCTGAGCCTCCGGTTCCCCCGTTTGGATTGGTTAGATTCAAATGGATGAGACTCCCAGAGTCTAACTGTAGCTGCGTAGAGACGAAGTAGGGCCAGAGGGGAGACATAAAATAAACGGCAATACCTTGGGAGAAAGGTATTGAATGTACCGAACGACGAAAGGGACTACTGGCTTACCAGTGAAAGTGAAATTTGCTTGTTGTCCATCGGTATCCGCGTCCGCAAGGTGGTGGTTCCCACCAACGTCTAGGTTTGGACTTGAAGGAACCTGAATGTTCCAGCTTCCAGTATATTGGATCTTTATAGTGTCGGAATCGTCAACTGTTGTGTTTGTTTGTGCGACGGCCCCGACGATATAGTGGACAACAAGTAGGAATAGGACATGGTGGTACATACTCAAGTCAATAGAGAGGTCGAGAGGCGCTGGACATGCTCATTACTTTCCAATGTTGTTTCACTGATCGCGGGATACCAGTTATGATTTATGTAAGTTCTTCGAATACGATGCGCTGCGGCGATGGGTATTCCAGCAGAGCTTTTCCTCCATAACAGACGTTTGACACTTGTATTCCAATCCCTTTGATTCTTGATCCTCGGGCCTCCTCTCCTTCAGTGCTGGCCCGCTGCTAAACAGCTGATCCTGAGCGCTGAGCGTTTATCTGTGTTGGGGGTGATGTTGATGAATTGGCCTGAAACACTTGATTCTCAACAAGTGGCCACGAATATCATTGGAGGGTATACATAGCTATACCTATAAATAACTTAAGCAGAGACGGGATCTCCAGGTCTTGACGTGAGTTCCTTTTGTACTCACTCCAACTTCTGTTATATTCGGAATGCCAGGACCTCCAACCGACGATGTAGACCGTGCCGTTTCCTTAGGTTGAGAGTTACTGTCAGGGCGGCTTGGTGGAGTGGGGACTGGGGCGTGGCTGGTGGGGTATTGGGTGACCGGATGCGGGGACCGGTATTGATGGGGCAACCCGAACAGTACCGGCTTGTGCCGGATGGGAGATTCACCATCAACCAAAGCATCATCACTCGCATGATCTGGGCACCGTGACCACCCCACTTTCTTGAGCTCAAATTATTTGGCCCTCTGCTCTGTTCATACCTCAGAAAGCGTGACTCGCCGCGGACTACTAGAAGAGCGTCCATAATAAGCTAAGTGATGGGTCAAAATTGCACATAGGCTAAGAATATTTTCCTGCACCGCGTACCTTCTTCTCTTCGTTATTTCTACGATTTTGATGACACTCCGGGCTCAACCCTGAGCATGAGTGTTAAGGCCAAGCTTCCGCCTTGCATTCAGCAGATAACCCTCTGACTGACCCTGAAGGTAAGTTGGCGGCAGTTCAACGAAGAGGGGGGGCATGGGTAGTGGATATACGGAGAGCTATGGGTGTGCCTCCAAGATATCCTCTTGGTGGAAACCTTGCCGTTTGCTCAATATCATCTACAGGCCAGGTATTGTCTAGTGGGTGTAGCGGGTAGCTGAGGCGAAGCTAGTTGCGAGAATCAATGTGTAGGCCTAAAAGGAACAGCTTTCTCTGCTTCCTTTGCGAAATAATCCCTTTTGAGAGTAGGCAGTCCGCTTTTGTGAAGAATTAGCGGTAGAACTCGAGGAATTGGAACCTGTCTCGCATAGGAACGACCGCCTGGTTTTCAGCCCGGATTTCAAGGTCGGTTGTTGTTTGAGACTTTTAAGGTGCTCACACCACCATCTCGAGTAAGGCACCTCATGTTCCAGATTCCCTCGCATGGAACTTTTCACTGGAAGCTTGATCGATGATCGATGGGCCGGTGCAGGGCAAGTGGCAACCAACGACTCGGAACTTTGTGATTTATTATATGCTGTGTCCCAGCACCCCCTGTGGTTTGCTGCGTTTCGATCAGTAGGTAAAGCTCAATATTCAATGCCTTCCTGAAGTATAATTGCGACGCTTGTCCTTGACACCTGAAATGAAAATCAATACAACAAATCAGTCGAACAGAAACCGATAAATACTCCAAAAAAAATAAACCGAAGTACAAAACATATCAGTAAATTATTACGGTCAAGTTAAGGTATAGGCTGGTGGACGCGAACCCTCTGAATCATCCTCATTCCTATTCACCGCTACCATAGACCCCTTCTCCTCGAGTTTCCCCAGTTTTGGTCCAGCGTCGCTAACACTGATTGATGACCCTGAAGGCTGTAGCTGGCTAGCGCTTCCACCCGGGAACATGTGTTGATGCTGACTAGCAGCAGCAACGGAAGCACTAGCCGACATATCACTCGTGTATGATAAGCGTGTTGCATTTCCTATAGGTTGTGGCGGCGTATGATAGCTCAGGTCCGTTGAAGGGAATGATGCATGAGAAGCAAGTGATGGTAATCTATTCGAGTCCGGGGTACTCGATACTGTTGTTGGTACGAAGTGTGTAGCTGAGCGCAAGGAGTGCTGAGAAGATGGGTGTTGTATTGTCGCTGGTATATGTACCGGGGCGGTAAGGGGATCGGGGCCCTGCGTTGGTTGGTTATTAATTTGATGATACCCATACGGCTGGGCAACTGTTCCCATCGACGCGTTGATGATTGACATTTGTGGGGTAGAACCAGTCCATGAAGCGTTAGTATTATTTTCATAAGGGTATTGGAGTTGTGTGAATTGGACTTCCGGTGGGGATAGAGGCCCTGGCGGTGAGGACGTTTTTTTTGGAGAGTCACCCGAAATTGTCCAATCCGGCGCCACCGAACGCTTCTTTCCTCGACGGAAGAACCAAATGGCTGCAGCTAGTATGGAGAGAAGCACAAGAGAACCAAGGGCAGCCCCTACTGCAATGGCCACGACATGCTTTGAAGATGAGGCCGAAGATGGGGCCGAAGATGAGGCTGAAGTGGTTGGTGGAGGGTCCGATACTGTATAACTACAGGGTCCATGAGCGAGATCAGGGCGACAATGAGTTATGTAGCACTCACATTAATGCGTCGACCACTGCCCATTCGATGTTCGGCGTCTTGGACAGTAGGACGGTGTGAGTGGTATTTGAGAGAGGCCCAGAACCCCAAATGACTGCAAATGAGACACTTTCTGAGCCTGCCGAATCAGGGGTTCTGTGGGTTGGGTCTGTTAAATTCAGCGAGATGGGAGACTGAGAGTCCAGTTGTAGTTGTGTAGAGACAGCATAGGGCCAGAGGGGAGACACAAAGTAAACGGCAGTGCCTTGGGGGAAAGGTCACGAATATACCGAGCAGCGGGAGGGATTAACAGCTCACCAGTGAAAGTAAACGTTGCGAGCGCTTTATCGTCGTTTGTGAGGTGGTGAGTTCCGTTATAATCCAGGGTCGAAAATGTCGAAATGGACCAGCCTGAGTTGGTGTAAACGATCGCGTTGTCCATGTCGTCGACTGTTACGTTTCTTTGTGCGACGGACCCGACGATGTAGTAGGCAACGAGTAGAAAGAGGACATGACCGCGCATGTTCAAGTCGGGTAGAGAAGTTGGGGGGCGCTGGAGATACTTATTGCTTTTAATACCGCTCCGCTGATCAACGGGATGGTACTCATTCTATTTATGCGAGTCTCTCATGTTTCGAACGCGACGCACTGCAGCAATAAATACTCTATCGGCAGTGCCTTACTCCATGACAACTGGTAAACTCCCTTGATTTCTGATCCTTGTATCCCCGCCCCTCCCAGTGCCAGGCCACTCCTAAACTGATGCTAAGCGTTTATCTGCGTTGAAGTGGTATTGATGAAACATTTTTGACATTTAAAAAATGGCCACGAATGGTATTAGGGATATACATAGCTATACCTATAAATAATTTTTACGGGGGCAGAGCAATAGCACGGAGTGGAACAAGGAAAGGAAGATCAGAAACCGAACATCAATCAGGCGTTGGGATGCCTTGGGTCGCGGTTAGGATTTGTGTACGGTCCCTGAGCGTATGCATCCACCAACTCCCCTTGAGAAGCTCCAAAATGACTAGACGAATGCATAGGATCTCCAGGATGCCAGCTCGTGGCACGTGAATTCCTTGTACTCACTCCAACTCCTGTCATGTTTGGAATGCCAGGGCCTCCAACCGACGATGTAGACCATGCCGTTTCCCTGGGCTGGTAGTTACTGTCGGGACGACTTGGTGGAGGCGGAGAACGGGGCGCGGCTGATGGGGTATCGGGTGACCGGATGGGAGATTCACCGTCAACCGAAGCATCATCACCTCTCGCATGACCTCGGGCATCACCACCCCACTTGCCTGAGCTTGTTACGGAAGCTCTCCTAGTAGTCCGCGATGAGTCCCGCTTTCTGAGGCACAGCCAAAGCAGAAGACCGAGGAGTATGAGAGTTAGGATACCAAGGAGTACGGCTAGTACGATGATGACAACGATATGACGGTCCTTCGAGTTGTCGGAGAACGAGCCCGGTAACGGGTCGCCAGGCTCAAGGACAGTGTATCTAAATGTCGGTCAGAATCATAAGCAGATCAGCGCCCTCCAAATATAACTCACATGATTCCATCAACGATGGCAAATAGTTCGCCTCGCCCAACAGATATCCGCAGTGTGTGTGTTGTATTCTCTAAATTCTCGGCGCTCCACACAACAGACGACTGAACAGTTTCCAGACCTCCTCCAGCGTCCGGTGAATTATGGTCAGTCAGATCAACAACAACCGTCGGTCGGGAGTCTAGTGTCAAAGCCGTGGAGACCACATAAGGCCATAAAGGCGACATAAAATAGACTGTGACACCTGAAATGTCGTGCAATGATCAGAATCCGCCCAACTCGGACCTCAATTGATGGAGAAACATACCGGTGAACTGTAATGTAGCTTCTGATGTGGCGTTCGTTGCCAGAAGATGGGACCCTCCATAATCCAAATCAGTTGCGACGGTTCGATTCCAGCCACCAGTATACTGGATCTGCGGGTCATTGTCGTCCAGGGTGACGTTCCGCAAACCATGTACCAACAAAAGCAGCTGGTTGAGCGCGAAGAAGAGGGAGAGAAGGTGCATTATGATGATGAGTTGGGATGTTGGAGAAGACCTTGAACTTCGCGTTCATATAGAGCTCCCACCTGCGCATGCATGGTCTGGAAGCTGCGTGGCCAGTCTAGTGCCGTATTCAGAAATGAGGCGATCGGGCGCTAGTTGACGTGGAGTTCTAACATGCATCAACACAGCGAACCTCCTGAAAACGGCTGAGGAAAACGTGGCTCGGGGACATGGACAACTGTCTTCATTTCTCGGTGAAGCTGCATGAGTTAGCCCAGAGCCTCTCGTCGTGTCGGCCAAAACCCTGCCGCCTCTCCCATTCAACATAGAACGGACTGACGTTATGTAAGCGTGACACGCCAAGGTGATCACGATGGAGTAATGCCTCGAGGCTGCGAGCGCAACTTTTCGAAATGGACTTCCATAGAACAAGTTGGCACTTGAGTTTCTTTGATTTTCTCCATGAGATTATGATAATAAATGTAAAATTGGTAGAGTTATCTATCGCACGATGTCCCCAAAACACTATCAGGGCAGTGTCGCATTCTCGTATCACGATCATAGCTGCTACCACCACTAACATTGACGGACGTGAATCGATAGTTCATGATCGCCAACACCGGTTACACCGGGTGCTCAACGAGTGATCTGCCAAAATAAAGCTATACTTACTTGCTTCTGCCTCGAGGAATTCATATCATTGCCGACACTCACCCGGCGACGCCCGCCGTAAGAAACTGAACAAAGCTCCACAGTGGGCTGCTTGAGGACCGTGTTTATCTGGGAGCCCGCTCTGGGTGGACTCATGTTCTGATGTCCACGGAGCATGGCTGCGTGCAACCTGAACAGTATCATCCCTGGAGCGAAAGCTTTCTGTATATGGCCAGGGACCATTAACAAGACCATTTATTAATTTCATTTCAACTTGTGGCTGTGATACCCTTTATCAGTTTGGAGTCCTGCTGGTCAGTTACAGCTGCCGGTACCAAACGCCGCTGTGCATACCACTGGCGCATTCGGAAATAGTCCCGGACAGCCTGAGCGCCTTCCTCATATCAATTATGCTCTTACAATCAAAGATGTTTGTTACATATGACTTCCTGAGCGACCCGGACAACAACATTGCACTCTTCTTACCATTTCCAGAAAAGTAAATATTCCCAAGTCGGTCGAATCCGTAAGTTCTCCGATCCTGTCCCAAACCCTCGAATCCAAGCTCTTTCAATAGTCGGCGTTTTCCGTTGCATGACAAGTTGAAATGTTTCCTGACGCTCCCTGCGGTGAGAAAGTGCCGATTGTGATCGTGATCGTGCGAGGTGACCGCAACAACACCACTTGAGGTTCTTTGACAGATTAGCGCGTTACGTTTTCCGACCCTAAGTCCAGTTGCCAAAGGAAAGAACGACCAGTCGTAGGGCCTGACTCAAAACGCGTGGCAGGGGAGGGTAACTGTCTGCCTGAGTTCGCAGATGGGACCTTACCACCCAGGAGAGAGGGGGGGATTGCAGTAACAACCATCTATGGTATTGACGCTGGTTTTGTATTCCAGTTATCCCCTGAGCTGCTATGGTACCGAGTTCATGAGAAGCCGCTTGGTGGGCTGAGATAGCCCAGCATCACCCCAAAATACCTGCATTTTGTGGCTTTCTTCGGGTTATGTATCCCACCCATTCATCTGGACTGCGTGATCCCAACCTCTGGCATTGATACCGGCACTGCTCAAGGGAATGGCCGCTCGAGCTATAATTATAATTTGTAGGGCGAACGGGAACCCGGGAAAATTTGGTATCCTTCGGAACAAAGACGTGATTTAATCAGACGCGATCATCCAAATGACACAGGTTCATCAAGGCCAAATGGGCGGCAACCGCATTCATAAACTGAACATTACCATCAGTGACCACGGTGTCAAGTCCACTGCACCCATTCTGCCCCCATTCGGGTTGGACTTCCCCAGACCATATGAAACTTGCTGATGGCAGGAACCAATCGTAAGGCTTGGTTCGGACTGATACCACAAACTACATCATATATACATTATTATATATAAACCAACGTAAGAGTCTATGGTTAGATGGGTGAGCTAATGCAAATGGGGGCGCGGATGCAGTGGTCGTAAGGACAGTATAGGTGAGGGACCGCCTCATTAGTCCGATAACGGTACAAATAACAAAAGTGTAATGGGAGTAACAAACATTAGGGCTACATTCAGAAATGAGAGAGAAAGATCGTAAGGCGTTGCTATTTGCATCGCATTGCTAATAAAGAAAACGTTGGAGGCATGCCCTGGCTATCGGCCATCATGTTTGACGGAGCCTGTGGTTGAGTATGCAAGCCACGGGGCGCAGAATCGGAATGCCTAGAGTCCCAGCGGCTGGCGCGAAACTGATGAGAGGGGCCCATGGAGTCGTAATAGCTGGGAGGGGGTCCTTCGAGGATAGATTGCCGAATATCTAAACCCACGGAGTGGGCTGGAGGATCGGATTGCGATTGGCGTGAGGTAAATGGTGGTGTGGCGTGGAGTCGCTGTGGGGCTAGGTCGACGGGGGATAGTATATAGGAATCCCCGAAGCTGGCTGTGGAGGAGGGGGATGGAAAACCTGAAAGCTGTTTTGGAACGGGAGGGAAATGCTTTTCGAGGTCCAGGCTTCTCTTCCTATATCTTAGACGACGGGTGCGGCGGTACCAAATAGAGTAAATGGCGAGCGACAAGACCGTCAGCACCAAAAATCCTATTCCAACACCGAGACCTATGGTAAGCATCCTGAAGGACTCTCCAGTGCGATGGGAAGCTGCTTCATGAATCAGTCGTTTGGTTTCAGTCGAATAGCACCCGAGGTCACTTACGAGCTGAGGGACTCGAGGTAGAAGAAGTCACAGGAATATTACTTAATGTGCTCGTCCAGGTATCACTTGTCGCCCGGCTCACGGTCCCTGTGGGTGTTGCGCTCTGATTAACCGTAGTAAAGCTTCAAATCTCTTGTCAGTTTGGATAGTATCATTCATAATAGTATACTCACACTAATCCATCGACAATAGCCCACTGCTGACCGGCTGCCACAGAAATTCTCAACTGATGAGATTGATTGGCCAGGTCCTCGACTCCCCAGATTATATGTGATCCCACTGATTCCCCACCCCCGTCAGACTTTGGCGTGTCGAGATCCCTTAAACTGAGAACCTCTGGCGGGCTCGAGTCCAGCTGAACCTGCGTTGTCACGTCGTATGGCCATCGCGGGGACAGGAAGAAAACAGCAACTCCTGGGATCATAACGTCAGGGGACGGAAAAAGAATTAGATAGGTCACACATACCGGTAAACTCGAATATCGCCACTGCATTCGGGTCATCGGTCAACATATGATATCCACCTTCATCCAAAACATTCCACGCCGACAAATTCCAATTCCCGATATATCGGATTGCGGAATTGTTGTCATCAATTGTAACGTTGCTTAGCTCTTGCCCAAAAACCTGGAGTAAAATGCAGAAAATGAAAACGAAGAAGTAAAGGATTGAAGCCATCCCCGATGGCCTAAGAGGATGAAAAGTGAGAAGCAGAGGATATTCACAGGGGAGAATATAAACTATCGTTCCTTCACCAGCCCTAGCCCTGTACGCGACGGACCCGTAGCCGATAGCCTTTTTGAGAACAAAGCGTTGCTCATCTCCGTATCGATGGGTGTCGGCATCGTCACATCCAAGCGGACCTGGACCTGATTTTTTTTAGTAAAATTCTCCGGTGCAACTTACACAGAAAACAAGGCATCGAGGGAATATTTGGGAATTCGACGATGAGAACTGCTGCGAGAGGAGGACGAAAGGGCTGAGAAGTTCGCCAAGCGATGTGGACCAACAAAACCAAACTGTAACAAATACCCCGGAGAGTCCTTGTATTTTCTTGCTCCGGGCAGAGTGAGCCTGACAGTCAGGGCCCAGACAAAGCAAACGCTAGTACATGAGGTTACATGTGGCTCGTATGCTTTATTCTATGTAATTGTTCCTTTCGCGCCTAGAGACTATGACTAGTTGAGAGCGATAACCATGGTCCACGAGGCACGGAAATTCAGAGAATAGGTATGATAGACGCCATAATATCGGTTCCATCCGTGACGAGGTGTGGTGAGCAAACAAACATTCCCAGGGAACAATGTCCTGGGGTTGAACCAGGAACTCGGTGGGCGGTCGGTAAGCAGCAGTGGGAGCTGTCGTCTTGTTCTTTCACGAATTGCGTACGTATTAGACGCGTACCGTAGCGAACAACATGTGGGAGAGAGAACACCAATGCCTGGCAACTGACGTGGATGCCATTTTTCCGTGAGCGCGAGCCGGGAATAAACTTGACAAATGATGGTACGGCTGCACAAAGCAGTGTTACAGAATTTGACAGAAACGATCGCATCTGATCGGATCAAGGATAATTGGTTTTGCGGTGGCTTGGCAAGTCGTGGACTCAACACGTCCCAGTTGCGGCATCAACCTCAACATCCTCGTCAACAAAAATACAATTCAAGGGTGAACTAATAACGTCCACATTGGTAAGAAAGAATAATGGAAGAAATAAATCATCACAACAAGGAGACAAAACGTTAATGCACTAACGAATAATTGATTAAATAAATGCAAGGTGCAATCCGCGTAGAATCATACAGAATGGCAAGGTCGTGAAGGAAAAGGTAGGTAAGAATCTATGGTGTGAGTGAAGGTAGGGATAGAATGAATAATCGTGTACGACTAGCAAGGAGCAAAGGACCACAAAAAAAAACAGGTGTAAAACCATAGCATCGAAGCATCGTCCATCATTGAAATCCGTCCTCATAATGTGAGAGATGATATCGTCCTTGAGATGTTTGCATGTACTTGCATCCGAACAAAGATCATGGCCACCACAAGCCACTGACAGGAGTTTCATTACCCTCACTTTTCTCATCCATTGAATTGAAACCAAGCTGGCGAGCCATATCCTCACCCCATTCTCCTTCAAGTCCCTCCAAAAACTCCCCATCAGGATCAAACTCCCTCCTCGGCCGACTCTCCCGCTCTCTGTCCATCTCTCTTTCTCTCTCCGCCTCCGCTTCCAATTCGGTTAATTCGTTGCTCCAGGTCCATTGACGACTACCCGAAGCGGGACGACCCCAGAATGACGTTGAAGGATTTCCGTCAGCAAAAGACATACCCCAAGCCGCTGCCCGCGGTGTGCTCTGTCCTGCGTCATCCGTTTCGAGTGTCGAAGGCTCAAGCTCATGGGGTTCAGGGGGTGGAGGTGTCAGCACCATGGAGGCTTCTTCCAAGAGGATAGAAGGAATATCTATATTCGGATTTGGGTTTGGAGGGTCATCAGTAGATCGAGTCAGATTGAACGAGGGGAGCCCGAGTTGCCTTTCTGGAGCGAAGCCTAGTGCATGTCTCCGTCGAGGAGCTCGACCCTGAGGTCGACGTGGCTGGGGGTTACTCGGTGATAACGTCGTTTGACTGCCCATATCTTCACCTAGAGAAGATGCTGTCGCCTCTACACCTCGAAGAACATTCGCCCAACTGGCTCTAGCTTGTCCAAGTTCCGAGTCTTCTTCAATCTCTACAGGATACACGAGTGGGGGACCATTGTCATCTTGTTGATCAGGCGGCACTGGATTTGGCTCCAAACGAATGACAGTGGATTCTGGAGATGCTGTGAGATCACCACCAAGTATCCTTGGAGGTATTGTTGATGGGCCGGGCGTTCGAAAATCGATATTCACCTCTTCGTCCGAGTCCGACATCTCTGAATCCGACATCAAGCGAATGAGCGGCGGGGGTGGCGGAAGTAGAGGGTAAGGACGCGGGCGGGACCAATCCCGACGCCTATGAATATTTGATTCCGAGGCCGGGAATGTGGAGGTTTGTGGAGAGGTTGTGGAGTTGCAGAAGAACGTATATAGATAAGGGTCTTGTTCTCCGTTAGAGTATTCTGTAACAGAACTCGAGGACCGTCGAAGTCGAAGGCGAGAGTGAGATTGCCGTGATAGTATATGATCTCTCAGCATTTTACATGGTGTTAGGCGAAACCCTAGCGGGTTGCCACTGCAACTAGTGTTAACCGAAGCAAAACAGGATAAGACTGGCAACATACCAATTTGCACAACCAATGCCGATCCTCAAGCAACCACACGCCTCTTGTTTCATCATCTTCGCCGACAGTTTCTCCTTGGCACAGATCTCATCAAAGTACACCCTATCAAGCGGCACAACAGCTCCTGTCGCGGGGGTGTTCGCAGTCCACATAGGCTGGTGGTGACGATACCGGGGGAAGGCGCGTGTATGTACGGTAGTGCCACAACCATTCGTGTCACTCGACCCGGATGACGTACGCCTTGGCGGGCTTGATGACTGCGGCAATGGCGCCTGAGGAAGGATGAACGATGCTAGTGCAGAGTAAACCGACTCTGGGTCACTCCGCGCACAGATGGTGGTGTCGTCAATGGGTCCCCCGCACACGAGTGAATACGACGTGCTTTCTGATGGCGGCTTCTCTCCGACTGATTCTACCGAGCTCCTGCTCCTTAAAGACTGCGACTCCGACGGCATGGAATTGCCTATTTGTTCCGATATTGCGCGGTTGAACGAGGCAGAGAAGACCATCTCATCCCCTGAATCTGAATCTGAATCCTCGAACTCGACATCGTCGTCAGAAACTTCCAACATTGGTAAATGTCTCGGAGCACGACGAGAGCGATTCTCGACTATTGTCCACGCATAGCCCGGAGCGTCGACATTGACGATGGCATCGTCAGCCCCCCGGAATGCCGGAGAGGACCGCCACCGGTGGTGACGGCTACTGGATGAAGCAGTGGGCTCTATCCGCATTGCACCTCTCCGTCGCAGGCGCGAGGTTTCACCAGTTCGTATTAGGTCCGAAAGGACAATTGAGTCGTCATGGGTTTCCTCCAGCTGAGGGTAGACGAGGAGGTCATCGGACGAGCTGGGTGACCGGTCCCGATAGTGATATGAGAATGGCATTGGATATTAGGATAATAGTTAGTGGTAGACAGAGATAAAGCGTAGATATAGGGTCGTGATAGGCGAGAATCGTCGTTGTCGTCGCGGTGTCGTGGGTGGTGAAGAGAAGTTAGAACTAATTTCAGTCCCAGGCCACCATGCATTAGGCACGCCGTAAGCTTAGTCATCTCGTATCGGAACAGCCACTATATACAAATCTCCAGTTCGGCGACTGAGCGGAGCTCTCTCGTCAATCCAACATCTAGTTGTGGACCATTACAGCATTAACTACAGTGTACAGTGTCACCTATCTGACGACTCATATCGACTCACTCTGCTACTGGGCTCGGTAAGCAAGCGAAACTCATAGACGCGCAGAAACCCGTTTGGGCTCAGATGCGAGCTCCTCCTGCGCCCGCTCACGAAGGTCCTTTCTGAGAATCTTTCCGCTAGGACTAATACAATAAACCATAAGTCTGATTATACACGCTATTGTACTGAGTGCATGAACATACCTTTTTGGGATTTCTGGAAGAGCCACAACTCCTAATTACAATATGAGCGCACGGCTTTATTATCCAGCGTTTATCGCTTACCCCCGCGAAGGTACTTGTAGTATGCCACCTGACCTTGCATCCACTTCTGAATCGACTTCTCGAACACCGATTTCATTCCAGGGGACTCCAGGATGCTTAAATTGGTTGGAACAACGTACGCACTGTCACATCAATATTGAGTGTAGTAACAAAAGACGAGGATCAGAACCACGCTCACCGTGGAAGTTCATTCTTATCAAATTCGTTCACGATGCCGATTACTCCCACGTCCGTGATCTGAGGATTCTCTAGGAGAACAGCCTCCAGCTCAGCAGGGGCAACTAGAAATCCCTTCGTGAACTATTCAGATAATCTAATCAGTGGGACAAACCTTGGAAACCCTGGATGCATATCAGTATGTAACCACAATGAGCCAAGGCTAGAGAACTCTCACCTTGTATTTGATCAATTCTTTCTTCCGGTCTACGATATAATAGTACCCGTCATTATCCCTCCGCATAACATCCCCGGTCTTATACCATTGTCCTGGGGCAAAGCTCGCTGCAGTCGCTTCAGGGTTATTCAAATATCCCTTCTCTATACGTAAGGAACGTGTCACCAGAGATGTCATTTTGAATGACCACTCACTCTCATAACCGTCGGCCCACGAACCCACATCTCGCCTGCCTCACCCTCAGGAACATCGTTCTCGTCATCATCCACCAATCGCAACTCAAGGTTCGGCATCAACTGGCCAATACTCCCAAACTTTCTCCTATGGTCCGGCGGAATCACCATCTGTGCAGGACATGTGGTCTCAGTTGAGCCGCAGCCTATTCCCAGGGTAAATGAAGATCCAAATTAAGTAAAAATAGCTTAGCAAACGAGAAGACATACCCTGAACGAGCTTCACATCAGCACCTTGTCTCCCCAGGCGTTCAAGTAGCCTCTCAGCTACCACCAAGGAGAGTGGCGCTGCAGCAGAAGCAATGCATTTCAACGACGTCATATTATAGTTATCTAGGCCTGGAGATCATCGTGTCATTGAAGCCTCCAGAAGTACTGTTATATATTCTTACCGGGATGCAAACTGAGAGTGAGGATGACCGGCGGTGCGAGCATAATCGTCGTCACTCGGAAGCGTTCGACATTGCGGCATAGGCCTTCTGCGTCGAAGCCCTGCAGCATAAGAACACAGGGTTGACCACCCATGAAAGGGTAGTTCAAATGCATAACCAAGCCTGAAAATAGTTTTGAGACGTCATCACGATGGTGGTCAGAGTTTCACATACCAAAGATATGATAGAAGGGCATCAAACCAAGTTGAACGTCCTTTTCAGTCTCCACATATTTCCAGACACTTTTGCACATGCCCATGATAGTGCAGACGTTTTTATGGGTGGTCTAAGAATATCGTTATGAACACACGACGTGACGGTATTCGAGGGTTCTCACCTCTACTCCTTTTGGCCTCCCCTGCACCGACCCAATCAGCAATCACATCCGAGAAGAGAAGGGGCTTGATCTTCACGCACCGTGGTACCGGAGCTGTAGCAGATGTACGCTGTTTCATCTGCAGAATCCCCATCAAAGTTCTCCTCCGCGGCCAGTTCACCTTTATGCAGAAGATACCCTAACCAATTCTCCGTTCCGTACTCTCCTTTTGCTAGATTATCGTCCCAAAGCTGATCCATCACCCATATTCTTCTGTCGGCCTCAGATACCCTAACCAATTCTCCGTTCCGTACTCTCCTTTTGCTAGATTATCGTCCCAAAGCTGATCCATCACCCATATTCTTCTGTCGGCCTCTTCCTCAGAGATACCGAGGAGTTTGAACATATCTTTGGCTACGCTGATGAGGTGAGGTGCTGCGAATACCACACGTGCTTTACTGTCGGACCATTGCCAAGACAGCTCTCGTGGAGTGAGGCTGCAACCGGCGTATGTCGTCCGTAACCCAGCAGCTAAGCATCTAGTAAACCAGAACGAAACATCATCAAATTGAGCGACGGACAGGATCACAGATCAGCGCACGCAAAGACTGTAGCTGGCCAGGACATCGTATTTGAGCTGAATATCATTACTGTATCACCGCGTGCAAGCCTCGTCAAGGATCGTGGATCGACGGCTGAGGGGAGCAAGATGTGACTGCAGACACCATATCCCAACTTCAAAGCAAGTTTCTTGACTTTCCCCCTCGTGAGCGTTATTCCAGTATCCGCATCGATAAAGGCCGGAGAGGTCGTGTCGTATTGGTGGTACGTCGTCGCCATAAGATACGTGAAGATTGATTGACGCACGATAGGCGTCTGTGGCAAATCTGGGCGGTAGATTCGGGGCTGAGCGGGCATAGTGGACTGAATGTACAAAGCGCGGGGAGGAGTTGAGGAGCAACGGCAAGTAAGGGCACCTCACATTTAAATTTCTTCCGCCATCAAATATGAGTGGTCGATTGGTTGTCGAAAGGAACGTGGAATTGACTGTGACTCCTTCGGGAGTACCGCGATGTTAGGGAAGTGGTGATATCGGCATGGGGTTTGGACGGAACGAGGTGCATTGATTGTGTATCGTATCAATGTTGTCAATGCCATACAAGTCCTGCTAGCGCCACAGGAAG
Organism: Macrolepiota fuliginosa MF-IS2; assembly: GCA_015584085.1. NCBI lineage: Eukaryota > Fungi > Basidiomycota > Agaricomycetes > Agaricales > Agaricaceae > Macrolepiota > Macrolepiota fuliginosa. The sequence goes on from MU151278.1 coordinate 45,541, forward strand.
TGTTCCACGAGCACTGCGTGACCAAGTCCAGAAACCACGAAGTGTTGCTCATGGTGGACCATGGTCAATTTCATCTAGTTTTTCGTCCACGTTTCCGCAATCGGAGCCGGTGGCAGTAATTTCGGCATTTGCCATCGGACATCTGGTTGGCGAAGTGTCGAAAGTCAATTCACTCGTGACTGCCACCTGATTGGTTGACTCAGGCCCTCTTGCATCCTTCGGACTGGAACAATATTTAAATACTGCGGTTTCCGCTTCTAAAGCAAACTCCGGCCTTCGAACTTCGTCTCCAAACCTCAAGCCTCAGCTTCTTCTAGAAGATAGGAACGTGTAGAAGAAGCCATCCGGCGGCCTCCAGCATCATGCGATGTCTTCGATATGCCCCAATAATATCCAAACTGTCAATGTACTACCGCCAGTGATTGGCTACATGTGCTTTGCGTGGTTGGTGGGATTTCGGGGGCATAGGAGGGGCTAACGGTAGTCACGCCGTGTGACAGCAATGTGCCATTCCATTGCTCGTCCCTGTGCGAGGTTAACAGGGTCAACCTAATTTTGTGCCCATTGCCGACCCCCTGTGTGATCCCCGAAGCCGACACAAATGGGTGTCCCCCAGCTCCGTATATTCTGCGCTGTCAAGGTGTCTTTCGCCGCCACATTTCCTGAACCGCCGGTCGCCATACGTCCAGGCGGTCAAAGATCTGTCCACCTACCCCGCCACGGCAGGAAATGTCACATTTCGAGTTCGGTGACCGTACCGGACCCGACCAATGGTATACGGCTACACGTAAACTGGGGATGGGGATGCACTCCAACACCTGGCATGCTCGTAATGCGGTGTGTGGCTTCTCATGATACCCCCACTATTTATGGAACAGAAGTACGTCGCAGTAAAGGCGCTGACTAGTTATATAACAAACCTAGGGTAGAAAGCTGGTCGCTCCGGGAACCGAATGCTTTCCAGCCACTGAGCACTCAACTATAAACGAAGATCTTCACGTATTGTGGGATGACCCTTGGATGAACTCGAGACTTCCAGCCCCAGCCCTGCCGAGGAGCACTTGTGTCTCATTACGCTCGTCGAGGAAGTCAAAGCCCTTAAGGAAGTCAAGGCCCTTCTGAACAAAACAAGCCCTTTTCTTTCTCCATCCGCCACACGAATTCTCCACGACATGGCGCGTGCCCACAGTCACGGGATCGTCCATACTGATGCCTTGTTCGATCAATGAGGATGTCCCTTCCACCACACTTGTTCGAAGTTTCGCTTCTTGGCCAGGCAACCAAAGATAACCCGACTGGCCCGTATGCCACTCACAGTATACATTATGATATTACCTCTTGCTGTAGGCGAAATCTAATAACGATTAATGCCACGACGTCAATCGTCTATGCCATATATTGCCAGCATGGGAGATACAATAGGGACGCCTCGTATTCAAACTCAGCATGCAGACGAAATCTCGTTCGGCGAGCCTTCAACCCACGTGTCTAACTACACGGTATGGGGATTGGCGTCCGCCATCTCCTCATATCCAAGCCATCCCTGGGGCTAAATGCGCAACATACCGGCCTTCTCTCTCGGAAAACGATTACTTTATGTTACACGACGGCTATTGGCCAGTTTCCTATCTCATCCATCATTTTAATAGTCAATCGAATCGCTACCCTCAAGGATGTACCCCTATCACCACCGGTTTACTTGTGCCCACGTCTGTGTTATGGAGGAGATATCCGACAAGGTATCGTTCATATTCCCACCATCCTTTTGTCATCTGTAGAAATGCTCTCCTATATTGAGGGCGTGTCAACAATTCACTTTCGGGCTGGGGTCCACCGCGCTTGTCGTATCATAATGCAGGTGGCTGACAACCAATACGCCTTTTTTCACTTGTTTAGATCGGTTAGAGTTGTACTGGTTGGCTTTGGACACACTTATAAATTTCTGAGGAGCTCAAGTTGACCGTTGGAGGAGGACCGAGAGAACTCATAACGTGTTTCAGGTCATTCTGGCATGATATGGGTGGTTGGTGTTGTAAGTGGGATTTTTGTGGATATTTTACGGATCGCGATTATTCTTCCTCAGTAAATTTTACATCACCACTCTGGTAAATACTACTGTATACTTGTAGACGGGTATTCGCATCTCCATAGTTAGGAATCCGAGATCAGCTGTGGAAAATAACGAGTAACTACTCAAGACCCAGATACTCGTTAGCGCGAGAACTGAGGCATACAGGCAGATACACGTTTCATAAGCACTCGATAAGTACAGTCAGTTAAACGTATAACAAAAGGGTGGTCCAAGCAAAAGAGGGCCTATCTACTCGGTGAGTTCAAGCATTCTCGGCACGAGTTTTTTTTAGAAAAAAGAAAAGCCATTTTGGGTATTTTAGGGAGTCCTCACACCAGACCTTTATCAACGCTAAGTTCTATCCTAATTTGTTCCTTTTTTATCTACGTCCGTATAATGGAAAAAAAGGGGGTTAGGCTTGATAGGCATATACTAAAGGTCGGAGGGCTATCCCTACGGGTATCTGATATAGTATGGTAGATAATATGTATATAGAATGGTGAAGTTCATATACATTGTTTGCCTCACTTTCACATCGCCTTTCTTCCCCCCTTATCCTCATTTGCCCCTCCAATATCCTTGTGTCATTCACATCCTTGAATAGGGCCTCCCACTCTCTTCTATTCATCAGGACCTTTCATTTTGTAAGGTGCTTTTCCCTGGCTTCTGTCTTATCTTCTCTCCTCTCTCTCTGGCTTTTGTATGGTTTTCATTCCACCAGCTGGTGCTCCACCATTTCTTCCACTTCTTTGCACTATCAATATGGATGCTCCCCAATCCCTACATAGATGCTTAACAGTATGTATTCTATGTGTGGCTGTGTTAGATCACTCTATTCTGTCCTGACAGCCATTCCATGATCATGTGGTGTTTCTATCCTGCTTTTCCACCTGTCAGTTCATGAAGCCTGTCACCTTTCCTGTATGTCCCTTGCCTCATCTCCCTCTCACACTGCTCCATAAACTTTTGTC